>VCJM01001032.1:4999-15102 GCA_024139495.1 Backusella sp. ASU-2019c | reverse complement strand
AAAAAAAAAAAGAGGGGGAGAGCTTTATCATGAATATAACGCATACAAACTCTGTAAAATCCATTGTTCTCATCCTGAAAATCCGGGTCCACACAACTTCCGGCCCGCATTATTCCGGCAATAATACCGGAACGTCACGTGACATATGCGGATGTGATGATCCCTTTTTTAAATTTCGAAAGAAGAGCCCTGTTAGCTCAATCGGTAGAGCGTGGGACTTTTAATCCCAAGGCTGCGGGTTCGACCCCCGCATAGGGCTTTTTTACGTTAAAACTCATTGTTTTGGAGGCATAGAATGTCTTGAATCTCTTTTTTCGGCTTGAAAGAATGGTCAAAATTCATTTCGAAACATTTTTCTCGCTAGGTCCTAAAGGTTCAGTGAGTTTTAGCTAATTTTTATCAAGTCAAAGTATCAATATTGTGCAAAACGTAGACTATGTATACAAGAGGAAAGATATAAGAACCTGAGAATAACCAGAAAGTTAAAATCCCACCGAGTAAAATATATGTATATATCAGAGTGCTATAGTGAATGATTAGTGAGCAGTGAAGCGAAACTAGTAGAGCTATTCACAATTTATAGCATACACGACCATGTGAGTGAAAACGTCTCACCAATCCATATACATTTAAAAAATGGCCCTTTTAATTCACTGTTTTAAAACAAAAGTATACCTTACAACCTTATGACCGAAACGTAAAAAGAAGTTGTTCCTGAATCACGGACCCTTTTTTCGGAGAGTCAATGTTTTAAAATTAAGATTTATGCATTTTGGGCCCTCGATACAATATCTATTATTTATTTTTGCCTTGTTTAGCTAAAATAAGTTAAATTTACTTTTATTGAAATAAAAAATATGTATATGAAGTTTTAAAATCTGCAACAATAAAAACTTCAAATTGCATATATGGAGTTATTACCATATACAACGTTTTTGATTGGTGGATGGGTATTCATCTTTTTATGATAAAAATAGCATGGTTTTACTTTTATTCTTTTCGTCATGATTATAGTTTTACATGATGTGTTTTAAGTGTTTTTTAGTTAGCTTTATTTATTGGATTATTTCAAAATAAACTGATATAATCATTAGATATTAGAGATAATAATATATAACATTTTATTACTGTGGGTATTGATCTAAATTTAGAAACGAATTTGGTGTTAATGGACTGTGCAGTGGCATAGCTTCGTCATCTGATAGGAAATGAGTTGAGCTATGACACGACAAGGGTGTTCCAGACTGATACGAGCCGAGGGAGGGTGAGCCAGGCTGTGAAAGATTTTCTGTCTTCACCGAAAGCTGAGGCGGGGTTTGGCGAGGGCCTGACGCAAGATTATCTTGCATCGATAACATCATATTTTGTGCCTCCTGTTGTTGCTGACCATGAATCATGTCGGGCGAAGTAATATAAATGGGAGGAGGTCCATCAGGGTCAGGCTTGACTGTGTAGTTTTCGTATATGCTACTTTCATCTTGTGTGGCTAATAATAAATGGATGAGCATCTATGATGGCACACCGTTCCTTTACTTACGTATAGTCCCGTATTGTTTATATACATAATTCATCATGTCATCCATCATCATTTGCTGCGTATCCTGTCTCTGCTTTGTTTCCATCAATTCATTCAGAATATAGGTGTAATTTTCTTGAAGATGTGATAACTGCTGAAGTAAATCTGACTGTGCTGATTTCATGATGATCACCTGAGAGTTCATATCAGTGGCATCCTTTTTTGATGACTCTGCTTCCAAAGCTTTGCGTTTAATTTGATCCAATAAATCCCGCCTATCTCGCACAAACTTTGGATGAGAAAACTCCCAAATCTGATTTTCAGCCAAAGTACGGTGACCTCGAGGCGATTTATTCACCTTATGAAAACCATACCTAAAAATTGGCACATGCTGTTAATTTCATAAATATTCATATTTGTACAATGATACTTGCATATTTAATTGTCGAACAAAGCTACTAAAATTATTGTGCTTAAAATGCTTGGGAAGAACGTCTCTGGAGAATTCAGTGATATTGCATACAATAAACGAATTGCCTGTGTATGTCCACGCAATCAAATGCTGGTATTGGGTATCAACTACCATGCTACAAAAAAATACGTTTAGGCAAGCTCTATTTTGATAATAGTATCGTCAACTCACTTGTATAACTTATGAACAAAAGTGTTTCCATTGGTTGCTTTGCTTTCTGTTGTTGTCGTGCTCGAGGAGCCTTTGAGAGACATTTGCTGCGAAAATTGTTGCGGTAGCTGCTCCCAAGAGGAATTACCTTGCACAAAGTTGGGTCCTGTTGTCGAAATGAAGTTGCTGTCCAAATGAGCATCGGGAGAAGCTAGGTTACCCTGTGTTGCTGTTTGAAAGCTGAGAGAGGTTGGGGATAGCAATGGCGCCTGATTGTCATTCATAGGTAAATGGGGCGCACTCTTTCTGGGTAAAATAGTTTGAACGAAAAGAATATGAGCAGACAAAAGATAGGGTATATAGCCTCAGCCAATACATAGAAAAAGATAGTGTCACGTGTATGTTCCGATTTGTATTTGTGACCAAAGGTAAAATCCTTTATATTCGTATCTCTATTATGGGCAGCCACTATTGTCCAACCAAGGATACACTCACTGAACACCAAATATATGGTATCCGTTTTTTTCTTTCTTTCTCATATCGCATTAGCCAATAGTCAATGTAGTTTTCCAAAATGAAACTCTACTTTAAGGCAAATGCTCTTGCTTGGATTACTAAAAGAACAAAATGGGTATTTAGTACCAAAATAGGCGAATATGTTACTGAAATTTGCTTCATTGGTGACTATAACTTCTGAATATAGTTCATATTTATGCATATTGTGCATCACGCTCAACGACCATTCGCTAAACTCTATTTACATCATATTTAGCTTTCATTTCATTCCAATAATATAGTGAATGCACTCAACCAACACTAGCCGTTAAAAAGATAATTTCGTGTAATAAAACAATTGACTTTTAAGCTTTCACAAAAAGAGTTTTATTATTAATATTATACTAATTGAGATACAAAGATTGATATTTGTTTTTGTACATCTTACTCAAGAGAGACTTTGTCGTGCATACTACTACTGGCATATATTATGAAACAACTGAAGCATATAATTCATCATCATCATCACCATCATCATAGCCAAATTCATTTTCATATTCTCCAAGAAGCTTAATTTTTATCAATGAGCTACAAGTGTAAGTATTATAAAACTCGTCACCAAGTATTCCCTTTAGATGCTCTATATCACAAGCACGGGTAGCATAAACATCATCTTTGAATAAAATGGGAATTTTCTCTCTACGGAACGAAACAGTGACTCGGGACATGTGAAACGATAAAGCAGGATTATATAATTCAGTATCAGTACACTGATTGGGTACCATTGCAGAAGTCGGTATATATCGTACACCCTGAAGACTATTCTCTAAGGCTTTGATGTGCTGAGGTTTAAGAGTAGGATCATGTCGAAAAATAGGTAATGAGGACATATGCCTTTCAGGTTTTTTCCTTTTATAAGCCGCAGCTATTTCATGAAAAGTAGCAAGGCATTGAAATGGATCACTTGACTCGAGCCAGAATTTTTTACCAGTCAAAGGATTGTCGACAGAGTCTAAAATATTGTCCATGTTGTTTAATGTGTATAGCACTCGTTTTTCAAGTGATGTTCTAGTATAATGTAAGTCAACATTGTATCCTATTTTCCCTCTCTTAAGATATATAAACTATATTCTTACTTATTGTAACCAAGTAAGTAAGATGCGTGACCCAGAAGATGGACCCATCCAGAACGACCTAATGGTTCCTTCCTTTGAAATTCAAATAAAGCACGAAATTGATCGCTAGCAAAAGGGTGATAATTAGGATGAGCAGGACTTACACGGCCGTGGGAGTCAACTTTATAAGGAAAATGGATAGGAGACTTCCAATACTATATTTTTTGGTATATAAATGTACTGTAAATTCAATAGTTCTTTTTTCCTTTCAAAATTACCTTTCCTGTTCCTGTTTCTTTTCGGATTAAATATTGTATTAAACTATGGAAGCCTTCCGATACTTGTACTTTGTCGTTTCTTTTCTGATTTAGTCTATTATGCTTTGTAGCTAAGCTAGTTGTAGACAATAAGTATTCTTTTTCTTTAATAGAAAGAGCGCTCCGAGATGTATGGCCGTATCTAATTTCATACAAAATATCGAGAATAGGCTTATTTATTTTCATAGCAGTAGACCCGAGTATATTCACACTCTCCAGAGTTTTCTCTAATTGTCTTTTTATGCAAAGTTATTAGTATTCAAGTTTTTAATATTTTTCCAAGATAAAAAAAAATAGTATACCTTTCACCATTTTGTATATTGCCCATCTTTATTAACATCAATTGCGTTTTGTGATCTCCTCTGGTATGTATCAAATTGATTAAATTAAAGTTGCATGCTTGCTTTATCCCAATTCTTGGATCACTACTATGATATGACGATTTTTAACTAAAGGACTTTTTTTTTTTCTAGCGAGTCTACCAACCTTTTTGTTATTGTTCTGAGTGTTAGAAATGGCATTATTTTCTTTTTTATACTGCTTAATGGGGTATAAAATAAAGTATAAAGAAGTATTTGTAGAGTGATATGAGAACAGTAGTTATAAGCAGAATAGGTTTGCTTTAGATTGACTGATATTTATCGACTTTCTACTTTTTTTTATAAAGATAAAAACCAGTTTTATTAATTTGGCGAA
Organism: Backusella sp. ASU-2019c; assembly: GCA_024139495.1. NCBI lineage: Eukaryota > Fungi > Mucoromycota > Mucoromycetes > Mucorales > Backusellaceae > Backusella > Backusella sp. ASU-2019c. Next base: position 10,341 of record VCJM01001032.1, on the reverse strand, counting down.
CAAAAGACAACCGCTTGCATTGCCGATCAACAAAACTCTGAACGATGGCTGCAAGTGAATAAAATTTAAATGCCGAAAGTATGATATTTATTGTTCTGAATATTTAGTCTACTTATTGGTCTACTTATTACGTCGATATCAAATATAATGTCATCAAAGCATAAAAAAGTAAATCTAAATGAATTGCCATGCGATTATATTATTTCCAACTTGGATATTATAAAATGTTCTAGAAAGATATGTAGAGATGAACTTGAATCAAGAACGATTTGCTTTTCTACACAGCAATGCCATCATTTTAATATAATGCTTCCAAATGTTAATTTTAAAATAACAGTTACATTCAAGATATAATTCATTTTATCCATGTTTATGAATTTGGTTACCATTCATATTTATGCTAAACAAGCCAAAAGTCTAATGTCAACTTGGGTTGAAAAAGATCCATAAATTCACGAAATATAAAGTTTTGATTAGACTTTTTTATTTTTGAAAAAAAAACCTACCGCTCCATCGGTTTTACTTTCATAAAAATGCATAAAGGTAATATGGGACCTTCTTTAAATGCATGCTGATAAATAAGCATGTATGTAAAAATGGACTCCTGATAAAACTTGGATAATTTTTGTATCTCCCCTTTAAGAAAAAGAGCGAAAAGAAAGGTTGTTCAATAAGACGAGTTGATGCATGGAGTAACTTTAAAAATAATAGGGTAAAACAGTAGTTTTTTTTTATATATATGAAATATTATAATATAAGTTTATATATGCACAATGTATGCATTATTTTACAACTTTGATATGGGCATTTGCTTTTTTTTTTTACATTCTCCGTGTACATCGTATAGTTCTGATGCATCCTTGTATAGTAGAAATGATTTTTATGCTCATAAATTGATTTTTTTTGTAAAAACCTGTACTATTGGTAGTCATGATAAAAGAGCATACACACCCTACTCGTATATCAAAGGAAAAACTGTAAAGTAAATGTCAATTATGCTTATAGATTGAGAAACCCGATTCATACAGATAAACTCTGAACCCTTAATTACAGGGAGCTGTCTATTATACGTGCTTTGATTTATTAAAATAGTATTGGTAGACTACCCCACTCCTATTTGAAGATTATCTTGTATGCGATAAATACACTATCGGAATTTAGCTGTTGAAAGGAACACCACTTTATTACTGATAGAAACGGGAAAAGCTAGAAAATCATCAAAAATGGTAATCTGCATGATGTAAAAGCATGCTGGAAGGAAACCTCTCCCACTAAAGGAGTTTTAAAGGGTCGTTTTTCTGTTCCAATTTTCTAGAATTAAAATATAAAGAAATCAAGGAAATCGTATACACGACGATTTTATATATTTCTGGTTGAGTTTCTCTCTTGCATACAATTTTAAATCATCCATGATATATTGCCATTCTCTGTCTTAATATGTGCATATAAACATTGAGGTAAGCTCAATTTTTTTCTAATAGTAATCACCAGTTGCCATAATCAAACCCAAGAGATACATACTTTTATTGGTTTTGTATTTTTCCTCCTATTACTTGCTATTACTTGATTTAGAAATAAGGATCACTTCTTAAAATGAACAGGGTACAGCTACCGATACAACAACAACAAAAAACAGCAATCTTTAGCTCTCCTTAAGTATATTCATTATTCTTTTTTATTTAGTCACCTTTAAGCGTTTTAATCATGCGTTTGCATGCAGACGATCTTGATATGAAGTTAAGGATTTGTAATATAGAGGAGTATCAATGAATGGTAGTATATATTACCATAATGCGTTACTTTTATTTGCCATGTTATTGAATGGTTCTGTGTATATATTTAATATCAGATCACTATACGTATCTCGGAAACCTAAAGGAAAGAATGAAAAGAATATGCATATACATTAGTGGAAATACCCCCTTACATAAACTATTTTTTTTTTATATAAATCAAAAGCAAAATGAAGAAAAGGCAAAGGAGTGAATATCCATCTTTTTCTTTCTATTATGTTTTCAACCCTTCCTATTGAAATATTGGAGATTATATTTTCGAATTTATCTCGTCAACATCTCGCTCACTTATCACAGACATGCAAAGCACTTTACAGCACAGCATTGCCTCGGTTATATAAACACTTGGAAATAAGTACACATCGACAAGTGTGTCAGATAATTCATGGTATCAATAGAAGCTCCTTATTTTCACAAATCCTTAATCAGCACACCTTTCACCTAACATTTTCATCAAAGCGGCAAAACAACCTTTGGCGGAAGCAAGATCTTTTAAAGTTGCTGGGAGAAAATTCACAAATTAAAAGATTAAGCTTCAATGGTTTCATCGAATTATCAATGGAAACAGTGTATCAAGTCCTTTCGCTTTTACCCCACCTTGAGTATGTTGAATTTAAATACTGCAACATCATAGATAAATCAACAGCTCACTACTCATGCCATGAACCAACAGTGGATACTGCCTTGGTGACATCGCCCGCGACGCATCTTGTCATGGAATGGACGGAATTTTCAATCAAATCTGTAAACCGATTCGCTTGTTTTCCAAACATCACTCATATTAAACTTAGTGCAAACCGTAATGCAAATAACGGCGCAAATGAAATGCTAATGAAGAACCTGTTTGAATACTGTCCAAGCATTCACAACATGACTGTAAGTTTACCTCTCATCAGGGATGACACACTAGCAAACCTGATATCACACTATGGGTCCCAGTTAAAACGTCTCTCTCTCAATTGTGAGGGTCCCAAGATGATGAACGCCATCTCCACAAACGCCCATGGTGTGACGCATTTGGCACTACGTGGTACGCAGCCCCTTCTCACATTTGGTGATGGTACGGAGCTAAAGACACTTATTTCAAGATTGAAAACCCTGAAGCAGTTGGATCTCATATCGTTTGTCATTCAAGATATCCCTATGGTCATATGGAAACATTTATTAATATATGATCCCAGCATTGCGGAAGAGGCCATCTACAAGATAAAAAATACAGTGATTATGACCAGAGAGACAAGGGTCCCCTTTGCAGGAATAGAAGAGTCGTTATCTCCACATCCGAGAGATCAAAAATATGATCGTATGTCCATCCGCTTAAATACGCTAGATCTAAAAAGTATGCAAGATCCACAATAATCACCAAACCCAAAAAAGACGATACCGAAAAAACATTTTTTTTTTTTTCGTTTCTTTTTTTAAAAGAAAATATGAACATAAAAAATATATAATAATATAATAACAAAATGACAATAATGATAATAATAAACAAGATATATGTACATATTATATAGCAGTGGTAGTGGTATATTTTAGATTCTTAACCATAAGTCACGGATTCTATTACCATTGGAGAACCTAGGCTCGATCGTAATTGATCTTTTATATTGCTCCTAAAAAAAAAATAAGAATAAGAAATGAAAAGCCTAAATTTAATGATTTCTCTCTGTCACTTACATCCTCTGATAAAATCGGACTGTCAGCTATCAAAGCAAGGATGGTTTTATCTGGTTGAATATGATATCCTGGATATTTGAATTTCATGGTAGACATGATGGTTTCTCCCATCAAACGAAACTTTTCCCAATGCACCGTGCCATCTGTTCTAAAGTCTTTATTCGCCTCTGCTAATGACACTAGATCTTGATTATGAATTCCCCTATTTGACGCATGGTAAGCATATTGATTCAAAGAAAAACAAACAAAAACAATAAACAAATAGTAACAAGGAACTTACAGATATGGCACACCCGGTGCGCCAGATGCTTTTAATGCTAGCCGATATGAGCTAAAAGAGCTAAAAAAAAAAAATATTAAAAAAAAGCTTATCCTTACCCCTTTAAAGTCCACTTACCGATCCGAACTCATCAATCTTTCCAAACTTTGAAATTTTTTATAAATCTTCTTTGTGGATACACTCTGACGTGTTTGTTTTAATCTTAACACCGATGCGCTATTGATGCCCGCCAATACGGCCATCAGCGAATTGTAATTGTTGTGGTTCCTTAACTCGACTGCAATGGCCATGAATTTGGCCAATAACGCAACGCGCTTACTTGTGCGGTGTTGTGTTACGATCATTGTTACAACCCAGGCAGAGATAAAGTTGAAGTGGGCGATGGATGCTTGGACGGTATTGTTGCTGCTTGATTTTGTCGGGTTGTCCGACCATATGTTTCGTATAAACTCTCGAGGCTATTTGAATAGATTAATTTCACATCTTTTGATCATTTTCAATATATCTGAATGTTACCTTAATTCTTGAAAAGAGTTCTGCTTCTATCCACGTAAGTTGGTCGGCAATGGCAGATTCCGACAACTTTAAAAAGGTCCGATGCTGATCTTTTTCGGTCCTGTTCCGTAAGGAGCTGATGAAACTGGCTGCTAATAACTGGTGGCCTAAAGTGGAGGTCCATCCTGTTGCTACGGAGGGTTCTCTTTGAATAAACGATTTCTCAGGACCCTTCAAATCATCAATATTCACCAGACCTCCTGCAAATTCGGCACAGCGAGTGGCGGACTTTTGTGATAGGGACCTTGTGGTTGGTGCGACCTTACTAGATGGCCGTGTTTGGTGATCCTGTTTCTTGTTATCATAGTGTAATAACTCTTGTTGAATAAAGTTTGACATGCTAAAAGTACCAGAGGCATAGGCACTGTCTTTTTTCCGCTTGATATACTCGTCGTCGTCGCTGTCAGGCATGCCCCAGGTAATGTCAGGATCCTCTGATGGTGGTTCTCGTACGACAAGTGGGGCAAGCGAATCACAAATGGGGGTTAAGCTTTCATGTTTGGAAATGCCGTCTAAAAATAAAATCATGCGTTTTCGAGCATTTGAGCTGTAAAAATCATTCCAATAGTTGGATAGCCAAAGTGAAAATATACAATGTATTCTATTGAAACAGAAGAAGAAAAAAAATTTTTTTTTGCTGTTAGTGAATATTGATCCAAAACAAAAACAATAAAAAAATAAAAAAAAAATAAAGAGTTACCTTTTTTGTAACTTGGTAGGCATCGAATCTGAAATACCCTCTTTTTCGAATCTAAAGGTATGAAAATATATAAATAAAATGATATATGGTTCATCTTTTTCTATTTGTTTATTACCTGCAAACCAATATATCTACGAGCTCGCTGGGTCTCATAAACTTTCGAAAGAAAGTCAAGAAAATAGGAATCATATTTTCATCTACAATAAGCGTTAAAATCCTGTAGAAAAGTAGTTTTGTTGTTAACCCAACCTGTCTTTCCATATTCTGTTGATAATAATCTGTCTATGATGTCTTCCACAGTTAAGCCGGCACCAAATGAATCACTGAATAGATTTAT
>VCJM01000102.1:89759-102769 GCA_024139495.1 Backusella sp. ASU-2019c | reverse complement strand
AAAAAAAAAAAAAAAAAAAAGGCCCTATAAACTAGCCTCGTATTTTTTCTGATTAATTTATTGTATTTTTTCCATTCCAATTAAAATAAATTAAAAAATATTTTATTAAACATTATTATTATTTCTTGTATTTATTATAACTATCCCTTACTAGAGAAGAAGATAAGAAGAAAAGTAACAAAGAGAAAGGTAAATGAAAAATGATTTAGAATAAAGAGATATATAGATGGATTTAGGATCTCATCAAGCTACCTTTCCTTAACAGATATGACGACTGATAGTAATGTTAACGTATCAGTGGACATGGCATCTGTTTTAAAAACTACACCATTACCAAATATTGATTCAATGCCTATAAACGAAAATATAGCAACGAGTATGAGGCCTTCTTCTCCTACTGGGAGTACCTATTCAAGCCGTTACAGAGCTGTTATGGACTTGGGACCTAATAACAAATTCGGTATTACACCTGTCGAAAAATCTGATTTCATTGATAACTGGCTTGCGACAAAGCGTCTTCCAAACTTTTTGGAGCTTTCAGAAACAAGAGATGATAGTTCAAGCGACTTTGCTTCAAGTTCCTCCTCTCATATGGACAGTGATTTTCCAAGAATGAAGCCCTTTTTAAACATGAATTCTTATTCCTCTTTTGGTGAAAACCTGTCTTCTGTCTCCAATTCGACTTCAACTCTTTATCATAACAGATGGCCAGTACCTACATCAGTCGAACAAATTGAACAGATGTGTGAGCAAGAGAAGAAAAATGGTACGTCGAAATCCCAGCTCGCGTTATGTTTGCACTTGATGGAAACTGCCTGGCAAGCGGATGGGAGCAAGCCGCCATCACCCAACACCAGTTCAAAGATCTTTGGAGGTTTTAAATCTGGAAAAAAGAATGTGGGAGAAGCCATGATCTCGGCAGCCAGGAGCATGCTAAAGCACCTTGCCAAATCAAGCCAGCGTATCGGTAGAGGTGGAGAGGCAGAGGCACAATATCTATTGGGAAATTGCTATGGTATGGGCGCATTGGGCTGGCCAATAAATCATCAACTGGCATTTCAATGGTACACTCAAGCTTCCAAGCAAGATCATCCGGAAGGCACCTATCGTACAGCAGTATGTTATGAATTGGGTCTGGGTACATCCAAAGATGGTGCACGAGCATTGATTTTCTATAAAAAGGCCGCTGTGCTTCGCCATGTACCAAGTATGTATAAACTGGGAATCATTTATATGCGAGGATATTATGGACAAGCGGTTTCAAAACGTGAGGCAGTAACTTGGCTACAGCGTGCGACTGGAGGTACTGGTAGTAATAAAAACAACAAAACTTTACCTCATGCACTTCATGCACTGGCTCTAATTCAACTATCTGGTGAATGCGGCGAAACAAGCTTGATTTCGGATACAAATTATGCAATGAAGTTACTACATGATGCAGCAAACATGGGCTATGCACCCAGCCAAACAAAGCTTGGTGAATGTTATGAATGTGGGCATTTCTGTCCTGTAGACGAGGGGCAGTCTCTGTACTGGTATACACAGGCTGCAAAACAGGATTATCCAGAAGCTGCACTAGCATTGTCAGGATGGTATCTTACGGGTTCTCTCAAGACACAGAATTTACCTCAATCAGATACGGAAGCTTATTTATGGGCTCGACGAGCCGTTACCCTCATTCGACAGCAACACCAAACCAAATCGGTCGCTGGAAAAATATACTATGCATTAGGTGTATATCATGAAAACGGGATTGGTGTCAAGAAATCGGCTGGTAATGCAATGAAATGGTACAGACGAGCTGCTTCTGCTGGGCATCCAGGAGCATACAAGTTGGTAAGCTCTTACTGACACTTTCTGGTATCGAGAAGTTTAAATATATAAAAATTCATTTATTATTTCAATAAATTAAACTTAATAAAGATAATTTATTTTTTGTGTAAAAGAAGAGACTATTTTGGTTCTTTGTTGAGAAACCAGGAATATATAATGATAGAAAACTTGGGGTATTTAAAATCTGGAAATCGTTTAGAATCGAAGACAAGCTTTAAAGTAAAAGCTGTAATCTTCCTTGGTTTTGATATTGACCATTGACTTTTGTTTTAGATATAAAAAAAATCGTCGCGAAAATATGCTAAAGACCTTGTAAAAGCAAATCCATTCATGTTTGCTCAACGGGTCAATCTATTTAAAAAAAGAATTATGACTCCTCCAAAAAGGAAGGTGAAGGTATTTATGAGCTTTAAAAAAAAAACGTGGTGTCGGCCAATCATTTCGTAGCCAAGCAAAACTCTAAATATATTTATTGAACAAAAAGTATCACTTTTCTTTTTCTTCTCTTTTTCTTCTTCTTTTTCTAACTCTTCTCTTTCCTATAAACATTATACAAACATGACCTACTTTGATACTATTGCTCGTTCCTACGTTAACGTTGATATCACTAATGGTATCGACACTGTCCAGTTCCTTGAAGCCACTGAAGGCCTTGTCAAGCTTTTCGGTAAGTAGTATTTAAAGGAGTGGAATGGAGGGAAAATGGCGTTTTTCGTCATGTCGTGTTCATCATCTCGTATGCTCAAATACAACAACGTAGACTTGCTTGGTTCCTCTGCTTTCTCTGTTGTTCAAAAGGACATGAATGGAAATCTTACTGTAAGAAATACACGTCATTTTCTTGTTGGATTATTAAACCAAAATATAAATAGAAAATCAGAACTCGCTTTGACTCCAACCCTGCTATCAATGGCACTCTCCAAAGTTTGATGGCTGCCGAAGCACCCGAAAAGAAACGCGTTGCTACTGAAGGTCTCCTTTGGTTGACAAGGTTAAATTAACTCATTTTACATAATTGTCTTATTATTTCTAACCCCTCTTTGTGTAACATTAATTATTATAGAGGCCTCGACTTTACTGCCCAGGCTTTGGCTCGCAGTTTGGAAGATCCTAGCGAAGAATTGAACGTTTCTTTCACAAAGGCTTACGAAAACACCTTGAGAAAGCATCATAATATGCTGGTTCGCCCCGTCTTTGGTGTAAGTATTATTTTACTTTTTTTTTAAAAAAAAAAATAAAATAAAAGAGGGAGACGCGAGAAATACAACAAGGGGAAGAAAGAGGGATAGATATATGTGAGTGTGCAAATATTTACTAGAATGCATTTGTTAGCTTGCCATGAAGGCCTGTCCTTACCGTAAGGATTTCTATGAAAAGCTTGGTTGTCTCACTGATGCTGGTATTGCACAGATGAAGGAATGGCTTGCTGCTCTCCAAAACATCATCTCCATCATCCAGGCTGTCTTCACTGCTAACCCTGCCTACATCAAGGGCATGTAAATAATATATTAAAAAACAGATAGCAAAAGTTCAGTTAAATAAATATGCCCAAATACCACAAATATGTGCTTTTTTTTTTGGTTGACCTCGTAAAGGTGATAAGGATGATTGAAAACGGGTTTATTAGTTGGTATGGAGATAAACGCACATTTAAATTACTGTCAAGTTCCCAATCTAAAGCCAAATGCATCAGGTTTAGTACTTTTTAAATATGGCAAGATACTTAAATAAGGAGAAAAACCAAACAAGGTACATCATCATCTTGTAAATAGCTGGAGGAAAACTCCATTCAAAAACTTTACACCTTGAAGCAATAAGCGATTAAATGTGATTGCTTATCAAAATAAAATAATCCTTTAATATAAAACATTAATTATAATCTATTGAAAGGTGTTTTTATTATACTTAAAGAGCGAAACACGAGAATCAATACCAAAAAACACCACTCAATTTATACAACCGTATAATAAAAATAGTACTGAATTAATAACAGTATCAGTGTTCATTTAAATGCATACAAATCGTATTAAACTCGAACTATTTATTATATTTATTAAGAAAAAAAAAAAAAGAGGGAGATGTTGAAATACTATTAGCTGCTTTTAAATTGCCTTTGCCTATGCTCCACCTCAGCCAAATAACTTTTTGAAAACACCTCAATATAGTAACTTGCACCATTCCATACACTAACGGCAAACATGGACACCAAAAATACAGAATGGAGCCAAAAATTCTTGAAGAAAAAGTAGGTCAAAAGGCATGTACCCATGTTGTACCAAAATTGCCACACCATTAGTCCGTAAAGTTTGTATTTTTCACCAAATACACCAGCTAGACATTGTATAAATGACCACTTTTCGGGAGAAGGCTTTAATAGAGTGGAATAGGATGTCCTTCTTTCCCCAGATTCGACCTTTTTACCGTGTTTGATGACGACAATGATAAAGTAAAAAAACTGCCAAACAATATAAAAACTAGTAGAAATACAAATGTAACTTTGAAATGATAGCGTTGGCATGTCTTGAACTGCTGGGAAATGCTCTGTTCGGTATCTGATAGCAGCCTCGCTATTTTTATCAAGCTCAGGCAACCATCGTAAGGTATAGGATACCACCGGGGGATAGATGTGGATAAAAACAGATGTCACCTTGTCGAGACTATGGAAAACGAGAGAATTCCTCCATGCGATGATGGCAAATGCGATTGGACCATTTGTCAGCGTAAAAACAGCGGTAAATAGAATCTTTGAAGATGGGAAGATCCAGATATAAAGTAAAGTGAGCAAATTAACATAATAACACAAATCAAAAAAGAAATAGTGCGACTGAGTGGATTTATAATTGATGTAACGGAGGGTTATAAAAAAGAAAAACTGGACTGTATAGAATATAGGAATCCACTGAGGTAAGCGCGAGATGATGACAGGTGATATACATGCGTTACTTACACCCACTACGAATGAAATTTTGTCTAATAATCTTACGGCGTATGCGTCTTTTGTAATGTGACCGCAAAAACTAGCGTATTGATTTGCAAGTTGTTCTTGGACATATCGTTTTTGTGTCTTCAATCGGTGCTTCTGCATCCTTACCCTGCTTTTGGTGAAGGTGGTCCATTCAAATGACTTGATATTGATCTCATTCCGGAGTTCGTGTAACTGGTCTGTCACTTGTTCAAGAATAGAAGAGAGTAAGTCTGTGATATCCACATCGTATTCTGATGGTGTATTTATTATATTTCCCTCATCATCACTACTTGAGCACTTGTTTAATAGCTCGAGTTGACCAGAATCTATGGATGACACCTCGGAGCATGTAGAAAAGGTTTCTTCTAAAGGTATACGTTCTATCTCTTTTTCCATTCCCCAATTGTTAATGTCTCTATTCGAAAGAAAGAAGAGAAAAGGAAAATATTGCTGACTTTATATGATAAAGGTAGATAAGGTGGTTATTTATAAATACTAACAGTGAAGATCAAAGCTTATTTGTGCAATTTGTTTCATCTGTGAAAAGATCATGTGATGTTTTTTATGTCCATGTGTCCTTTCAAACCCTTTTCTATTTTCCTATTAAAAAGTGACAGCACATAAAAGTAAAGGAGATTAATCATGTATGGTACGTCTTCTTGACGCGCCTGTGAATTGCCTGTTTGAGACTTTTAGGGACTTACTCTGTTGGATCAAATCTTCATTTGTTTTGTATTTTTTGTTTTCATGTGGATCTACTATTTTGATACAAACACATGCAAATTATTAAAAAAGAGAGGATATTTTACATGGTACTACCATATTCACGTAGATACTAGAAGCTCGGTTTGCCAACTTGTAATGTGCTTGGAAACACACAGTTTTAAATAAGAAGGCATTTCCATATATGGCAATTGCTTTGATAATAATGATCCAGCAAGTACGTTACAAACACGCTCACCTTAGCCCTCAAATAGTGACTTGAATACAGTACTATTGGACATACGTATAAATTTACTATTGCTGCCCATCCAGCGAAAAGTCGAACAGATTTTTCGGATATTAAAAAACCGCCATTTCCGTCTTCACTGAAATTTAACTCGGTTACAAGATACCCAGGATTAAAGATTTTCTAGGCTTTGGCTTAAAACTCAAATTATTTAATCAAGATGAGAGGACTATTTAATATTAAAAGGTGATATCTCATTAATCTTATCATAAGCATACATCGATGCACCACGATCGAATAAAAGAAAAGCAGTTTGGTAAAATGCTATTTATATATTTGAGATGAACAGCATAAGAATAAAAAAAGGGGTTGATTTTTGGACGTGTTCTATGGCGGATACAGAGCTCATACTAAGTTGGATACCTTTATTTATAATTTGAGATAATATATAGAAAACACCAAAGCAAAAAAAAAGTTTTATGGGAAGTGCATGAGATGTGCAGATATTGAAAAGGAATATCTTTTCTGATGCTTAGATTTATTACTACAGAAAGAAAAACAATGAAACTTTTTTTTTGTTCCCAAAAATAAATGTTCCAATGTTTTCTCAAGGGACATTCCGGTTAGCTTTAAAAATAAAATGAAAAAGAATTGAAAAAAAACAACAATAAAGGTGGATCATGATGATCGACAAAGGAGGAAGACAGTGTACATGCGATTTATTCTAACAATTGACTTCTATCTATGGATTTGTATGGGAAAAAAATAAGCGTGGCCACCTGACATGAATCGAAAAAAAAAAGCACGTGCGCCAAAGTAGATTAATGTTGTAATACATGATTCATTGATGGATGAATGATATTTTGCTCCGGAAGAAACTATATATACAATGAAAGTTGTCTCTTTTTTTTTTCTCTATTTCTCTCTCCTTGATGCATATTAACGGAGTCTCAAAAATGCAGTAATTTCTTTTTCTAAAATAGATGAAAAACGTGGATGATTTGTTTTTTATTTGAAGGTCTTACAAGCTAACATTTATTTTGTACACTCTTGGAACAGTCATGAAAGTTAATTATGTTTTTATGTATTTGATCACTTAGCATATATCAAAGAACTTGGGTATAATAAATATACTAGATCATGCAAAAGGAAAAAAAGAATGAAAAGAATGGTGAGAAATAAATAAAAAAAAAATAGATATAAAGACCTTTAAAGTTGTACTAAATTGTATTATTACATCCAATATATAACAATGGGAGATGATTATTAACAAATTAAGTAATTGGGCTTTGGTGAAAGTACGTTTAGAAAGATATCATGAGACTTTAGATAAAAAGCTACAAGATGCATGCAGCTACAATGATATTAGTATGTGTATAGAAGTCTATAGAGAGAAATAAAGAAAGAAAAGGAGATATCTATAACGAAAAAGAGGATGTGAACAGTAGTCATTCTAGCATATTTCAATGCGAGATGGAGTAATATTGTAGTATAGATACCAATGATGATGACGATAATTACCAATGATGAATCTATAAGCAAAACAAAAAGAGCAGCGCGTATGGGTCGTTAGTATTAAATTCTGTTTAGAATTGAACGATATGAAGCATAATTTTCTATTTTATTTTATCACCAACAACACCACTTGTAAAAAAGCAAATGAAATCTAAAAAGTATAGGAAATGGGAACACAAGGCGAAAAAAGTACATCTACTTTTTCACCTTTTTTGTTTCCCTTTTCGTATCTTTTTATATATTTTTTTTTCTTTCTTTATTACTTCCTTTTCTCTCTCTCTCTTTCTTTCTTTCTTTCTATCTTTCATTGTTTTCATTATCTCCCCTTTTTCTTCTAGTTAAACAGTAATACAACAACCCTTTCGTTTTCTCTTTAGACTTTTTTTCCCTCCCTTTTCTTAACAACCTGTAATAAAAATATATAAAATTAAAAATGGAAGACGATTTACTTTATTATGATGCATCAGAATATTCCAGTCCGTCATCTTCAAACACATGCTCCTCATTTGAATCGAGTTCATCGGAAATGACGGATGCTTCAAGCATTGTGTCCAACTGCTCTGATTACTTTAAACCTTCGCCAGAAGAGTACTGTAGTGCTTCGTCAATGCCCCCTTTAACTCTAGAATTTGAAGATAGTTTATCATTTGATATGCTACAATTATACGAAGTAAGGTTTTTTATTTGATTTAGTAAAAATAGAAAACTAATTGTATAAAAATAGAAACTACTTCCTTCACGAGATTCTTATAATAAGCGACAACTTGTAATTAGTAAAATAGAGGAGATGTTACACCGAGAATGGCCAGATCAGCACATCCAAGTGCATTTATTTGGGTAATAAACAATAACAATCAAGCACAATATATCGATTTACATTCTTATTCTTGTACATAGCTCATCTGAAAACGACTTGGGAACAGATCAATCGGATGTTGATATTTGTATTTCTACTACTTGGTCCGGCTTAAAGTGTATAAAGACATTGGCCGCCGTCTTGAAAAAAAGTAAGACATTTTCTTTGTTGTATCATCAATAAAATAAGTATTCATAAAATCAAAAATAGATGGTTTGCAGGTACTTCGAACCATCCCACGAGCAAAAGTCCCCATCGTAAAAGTATGGGATCCCGAACTGTAAGAACAAGATAAAGACTTTGTGTGTATAATTATATTTACTGTGTATATTATTAGCCAATTAGCTTGCGATTTAAATGTGAATAATACTTTGGCAATACAAAATACAAAAATGATAAAAGCCTATGTTTCTATCGATCCTCGTGTAAGACCATTAGCGCTTTTAATTAAGCATTGGACAAAGCAACGTGGTATTAATGATGCCGGTAATGTATTTATAAGCATAACAATATACATTTGTATTTACTCTGTATAAATAGCGGATGGAGGAACACTTTCTACTTATAGTTGGACATGTATGATTGTCAATTTTTTACAGACACGAGAGCCTCCTATTTTACCCAAACTTCACGAAATGCCTCATGATTTATCTCGAGATAATATTGTGATGAACGGGTTAAATACATCGTTTTACAGTGATGTAGACTCCCTACAAGATTTCGGAAAAGACAATCATGAAACACTCGGTGGTCTCTTTTACACATTCTTTCGAAAGTATGGTTTCGAGTTTGATTACAAAAACCAAGTCATCTCTGTAAGATCGGGAAGGTTAATAGACAAGGTGGAAAAGGGCTGGCATAAAGGAATTGAAAGCCAGCGATTGCTATGTATAGAAGAGCCGTTCGATGTGCGTCGAAATCTTGGGAATTCAGCAGATGAGGCTTCTGTAAAGGGACTGCAAAGAGAATTTCAAAGAGCTGTGCATTTGCTTTTGGAAACAGAGGATTTAGAACTGGTTAATGATTTGTATCGCCCTCCCTCTCCAAATTTTCCTATAACGCACCATCATTCTTCCCCTTTTGCTCATCAGTATCATCATGTTTTACCATCCCAACAACAGCTATATCATCAATCATATATCAAACATATTCCGGTTCCACATAACGCATATCCTACAATGGCCAGCTCTACTTCTTCATCTAGCACTACCACAACTACCACTCTAATTAATAACAAGCATAATTATACACAAATTAACAAGAATAACAAACACAACAAACACAACAGCAAATACAACAATAACAACAACAATAATAATAATAATAATAATAGCAAGAACTCAGCAGCAATACGCTATTCCCCTGCGGCTGTTTCCCCCCACCAGCCTTCTCCTGCACCTTACTATATCATTTATGCAAACCCAACCTTAAATTCTTCCTACTATGTCCCTGTTTATCTGTTGCAAGAGAAATCATCTCCGACCCCTTCAACTTCAGGGCAAGTTCCGACGAATGAGCGGAACAATCAGAATCGGAGATCCCATCATGCTGATTATCAGCAAAGAAAAGATCATCAAGCAATAAAAAAGACTAACAACAACCAGAAGCAAAGGAGAAAGAACTACACTCAACAAAAGAAGAAATTAGAAAAGGTTACAGCATCTTGAAAAAAGAGTGCCTATATTATTATTATATTACCTGTATCAAAGCGTTGTTTTCTTATAATAAAAAATAATAATAGATAGCGCTATATATAATAAAGAACTACATAGCTTTTAGAGATGGTTTTGTATAAAATAAGTGGCTTTAGAAGATAGAATTACTTTATATGGAATAGCTTACAAATAGATAATCAATAACTTTTTGGGTTTGAAAAATCATTTTTTACTACTCCACAATTTTTTTCTCTCTTTCTCTCGCACTCTCCTTTTCTCACTTGAGTAAGACGTAGTAATACGTACGTACATCTTTTTTTATTATTATTATTCCCTCCTGTTTTTTTTTTAATTTATTTTATTACGTCTCTTCCTCTCGCCCTTTCTCACTCTCACGTTCATCCTTTTTATAAGTAAATTTTTATTTTTCGTCTTGTTATCGCTTTGTTATATATGGAACCAAGTACTAGCGAAAGCGTCAATACTTCCTCCAATCGCATCTCTCCCCACATTGTCAGGTCAAATTGGTTAGCTTTTTCATGGAATCAAATATCAAGGGCTAGTAGAGCACTTTTGATTATTTCTCTGTCCCTTGTGCTAATACAAGTAAGTCTTGCATAAATAAAAATTAAAAAAAAGGATGCAGATATATTATTTAGGTGATTGCAAGTGTTATTAGTTTAGTTATTGGAAAAAACGAATCGTGTGAAAAGCCATTACAGATGTATTTGATCATACATGTTTCCAGAGTAGCACTTACAATACCTTTTCTTATACACCATCACCTGTTTAAAGGAAGAAGACGCAGTAGACAGTCATCATCATCACCACAGAGGGAGCAGCAGCAACAAAATCAAGAGCAAGAAACGGGAGCAGATTCAGCAATTACTGAAGAACAAGAAGAACATAATACGCAGGCAGCCGATAATAATAGCAATAGCAATAGTGAACAACAACCACAGCAACAACAGTCGTCAACATCATTGATTGGTGGATGGACAGAAAGATTAAAATCGATACTTGATTTATTTGGTATTCTTTGGTTTATTGTTGGGAACTATTTGTTATTTTCAACATCCAGTTGCTCAGTTCAGGCACCTACACTATATTACACAATATTAGCATGGGTTCTTTTGGGTTACTTGATTATATTGGTACCTGTACTTTTATGTGCTTCCGTTATATTTTGCTTGCCACTTGTGCTTGGTAAGTTATGAACCATATAATATCACTTTATTATCATTAAATGCAATTACTTTTTAGTTGCAATGCGTGCATTCAATATTAATGTATCCAACGTCATGGTCGGTGGATCAAAAGAGGAGATTGCAGCACTACCTATATTTAAATTTAAAAGCGAAGAGAATGGAATAACACCTGTACAATCATCACATCATTCGGAACAAAAAGAAGAGGATATAAAGAAAAAAAGAAGAACAGGATTCGTCAATATATTTAAAAAACGCCAACAAAAACAACAAGCGGATGTAGTGGAAGAAGGAAAGGAGTACGAATCAATATCGATGCGGTCGGAAGATGCGGTTTGTGCTATTTGTTTATCCGAATATGAAAATAATGAGTTGATATGTAAATTATGGTAAGATTATTAGAACAAAGAATGAATTCATAATGTGTATAAACCAGTTTATTTGTAAAAGTTGCGAGCATCATTATCATAAGGATTGCGTTCATGAATGGTTGGAATTGAATTCCAAATGTCCATTGTGTAAAAGGGATTTTAGAGGAAAAGACCATCATGATTCGGATTCGGAAACAGAACAAGAGGAAGAATAATAATTATACTTTTATTTGTTTTTGTTTTTTTTTGTTTTCTTTGTTTGTGTATATATATATAAATAATAATATCTTTTACAACTCATTAAATAATAATAATAATAATAATTACAATAATTATATATTTCACGTTTACAACATTAATCCACCAAGGCAACAATCATTCTGTAAACGTAGAAGAAGAAACACTATTACATAATAAGAAAATGCTCATTAAACTTTAAAGTTCAACCAATCAACTTGCTACTTACAAGAATATAAAAACCAAGCTTTATAAAGCTCTCTTTTTTGTGTTTTGATAAGGTACGGAATATCTCAGTGGCGTCATACATGTGTGCATTGTCCATCACTCTACAGAAGTGTATATCATTATGATTGTATTCTTATTTCGCTTTTAGAAAAACGTACTTTCTGATATTAGTTATTAGAATTGGTAAATTCAAGAGCATGGGCAACCAGTGACCAGTTACAAGAAACAGAACAAATACCAGTGCTTGTAAACCCATTTCAGGCAAAACAAACTTAACATATTTTAAGTTAATAGCAATCGTATTTCTATACTATTTTCTTGTTTTTACCTGGTTTAACTTATTACAAAGATCGATTGGGTTGATGTAGTCACATTCTAAATCAGAAAACATGATGACCTATTCATTCATTTAAAGAATGTAGTAGAGAAATTATATGTGAACTGCATCATTGAAAAAATAAAAATACGAAAAGGATACGAAAAACACCATCAAAAATAGTAGAATGGCATCTAGTACAAGAGTCGATAGGTAAAGAAGAGCAGAGCCAAACATTGTATTAACTCTTGCAATAAGAAAAGCTTATTTATTACGCTATTTTGCGGAACAAAGAGTTATGAAAAGACATAAAGAAGGTTCTGATTGGTTGAAAAACAAGGAAATTCATGTCACAGGATTTATGATTTTCGATACAATAAGTATTTATCACTTTTGGTTATCATAAATTCATAATTAAGCTTTGGAACGTGTGTTTACGATATATTATAACATTGCTATCTTCAAAAGACAAAATCACAAGCTGGAAGCATTTTTTTTGTAACTCAATTACTTGTGTGCAAAAAAATGCCAACATAAGCTATTTACTGCCTTTTTCAAGAAAATGAGAATAAATTTCAAATTAATGAGAAAAGTTTTTCAAATTGCTGAGAAATATTTTAAAATTAATGAGAAAAGGGAGAATAATAATTGAGAAAAAGTGAATGAGAAAAAAGTGGGTCAAGGGAGATTCGGATTTTAGTATCAAACCAGGGCATGATAATAACGTTGTTTTATCTAAGTATTTTTGGATATCAAAATGTAAATTGTGTATATACTTTTGTATTGTTATGACTCTGGTTAAATATATGAAGAAAATAGACTTGTTTATTTAACTCACTTCCCAGGTCGGCTATTGCCGGCTCGTAACATAAACCTG
>VCJM01000102.1:75117-89671 GCA_024139495.1 Backusella sp. ASU-2019c | reverse complement strand
TCAATAATTCTCTATACTTTTCTCAATTATTCTTATTTTATTTCTCAAAATCTTTTCCCTTTTTTCTCATCAATTTGTAATTTTTTCTCAATTTCTTGAAAAAAACAGCAACACTTGATCAGGATAATTAAATAAATGAAAAAGCAATAATTTATGTATTAAATGAAGGTAATAAGTGAAGTAAAAGGAGATACATACAAAAAAAGCCTTATATTTACGTAAGCACTTTTGACAATGAAATGACTTTATATGTAAATCTATATTATAATTTTAGTCTTCCTCTTTAATACAAATGAGAGAAACGCTGTGCTTATTTTTATAGTTCAAATGGTAAGGCGTATAGTTTGACTAAATATTATCTTTTCCTTTTTCTTTCATAAACAGATATATATCAAAAGATTATATCCTTTTATGTAAAATTTTAATTACTTTTCGTTACTCTACTCAAAAGGGTCGCACTTGATCATTAATGCATTTTACTTAGAAAATAAGGAGATAAACGTCATTAAATTTGTCTAATATTTCAAAGTACTTGAATACGGCAACTAATATTAAAAAGAAATGGCTTGATGTTGTAAAAAATAGTTTTATTACTAAATATCTGTATAAAGCTTTTATATTCGAATCAAATGTGGTGCCTTTTTAGACTAGTCATTTTACAGAGCGTTATGTTCTCCTTTAATATCATAACGTTGAATTTCTCACTCATAACCTATCTAAACTAAAATAAGTTGTTCAAGGAGATGTCAAAAACTAAATTACAATATCTTAATTGACAATTTACAATAAATGTACAACAAAAAATTCACACAATAGCATGCTATTATAGTCAAAATGTCCAACTCCAGACCCTTCACCAGAATGTACAATTGAAACAACGGACAGAACGGAATAAATATCATAACATGCAATCAGAAAGTGCTCAGAAAATTACTGCGATATTCAGCCCAAGGAAAAGCCAATGGAAGCTGTATGCTTTGGAGCTTTTGAGTTGATTTTAGAACTTAAATTAACTTGAAGGTATTTATGAGAAAACATATTTGACACCATTTGAATTTCGAAAAAAAAAAGTTTAGATGATATTATCGTAAGGAGAGGAAATATAGACCAACAGAATATATTTCCAGTGATAGTGTTTCAATACAAATAGGGAACTCTTGGTAGATTCACCTCAAATTAGTTTTACCACTCCAACATTGAAACTACCAAATGCTCGTGAACTCACTAAATCAACAGCTTATATATAGTAACCATAAATATTTACAAAGTGTTAAGATGAAAGCATATAGCCAATAGGCCAAAGTTTTTTAAATACATTAACGAACAGAAAGCAATCAAAGATATATATTCCAGAAAGTAACAAATATGTCGTTAGTTCAAGCAGTGCTTATGTATTATGGCGTGTTTGTCCATCACTAGTATCAACTCATCAATTGATTCGATGGAAAGATCCCCATTCTTGAGATAATAACAGGAAACACTACAATAGTAGTTGAGCTTGGTACTACCAAATCCGGAGATTCATGACCGAGTGTCCTTGTCGCTATAAAAGTAACAAGAAAGGCTTTATTTCGTTTCATCAAAGTGTGTTTTTACTGTATCCATGTAATTTTAGCCAACAACTCTAAACTAATAAAACGAAATTGAGTCAATCATAATGAAAATGAATAAGCTGAACCAAATGTGCAGCTATATCAAGCATATATTTAAAATACATGTGAACGAAAACTTAATTACAAAACGAATCGAAGCTTAGTGAATCGATTTTTGCAATTGAGCCAATTCGCTTCTTAAAAAATATTCAAATAGTAATTGCAAATCTCATTCTCAAGCGATATTTTATTTTTAGTAGAACCATCTTATTTGTATATTAGATTTATCCTTTATTGTTGTTGAAATAACAAAACATAACGCCAAGATTAAACTTGAAGGGTGTTTATCAGCTGATAATGCGTATTTATAAATCATACAAAACGTACAATAAAAAATTAAATGTAGACAGGTAAGACAAGTGATGGCACATGTTCAAGGTAACCATCAACCCGCATCCCGTAATTTACCAAAAAAAAGCAAAAAAAAAAGCAAATTCCACCTTGTAAAATACGCCACTTTCTTAATAGTCTTGTATAATAGATTTAATACAGACATTTCATAAAAAAGGTAATATCTATATATCTGCTTGTAGCTTTTAATATTCAAAAGTTGAAGAGCCAATATGCATTCTTTTGTAATAGCAGAAAAAAGGGATTATTGTTTCAATTGTTACTCTTCTTTTGTATTACCTTTGCACAATAATAAAGTTCTATTTAAATGTATACCAACTAAAAATAGAATTTACCTTTTTTTGTGATTTTACTGTGTCCAATAGGTTTAAAGATAGTACTCTTCCACTCTCGTCTTTCTCTTTTTCTACATCTGGTGTTTTTATATAAACAAAACGACATTATGATGATATATAGTAAACAAAGTCAGATAGAATGATATTCTCCTTTCGTTACATCCGGAATCCAAGTGTCACCATGTGCTTTTTTTTTTTCCAAAGAACAGAAACCCATTTTACAGACTATTTTTTTTACCACGATAAGGAAACCCGTTAGTGATCATGAAAAACCATGACAATTACTTGGTTTTTGGAATAAGAGATCATTTCTCAAAATCATTATTCGAGCCAATAAAAAGCAGCGCAGTAGCCCTATTGTTAATCTTGTATCATTATTAAAAAAGCAGAAGCAAGCCACTGTATACCAGAAACTAAAGAATGACACGTTAAAAGTGATATTCTATACCACACATAAAACTTATAAATAAGATCCATTGTTTAACAATTCTTTTTGTTTTCGATATATGTTGCTATTTTATTAATGGAAAAATATATCGCATGGCACACGGGTATTCTGTTTTCTGTATTAGTTGTGAAAGCTGATTTGCTTTTTCGAGATGCCTTTATTAGCAAGTAAACATATTTAATACATCCAATTTAATTGTAACCAATTTTATTGGAAGTGGAATAAACTAATAAAAATTTCAACCAAGCGCCGAATCAGATTTATTCTTTCGTTTGTAATTTTATTTATTTACTCTTTACACTTTATCACTGCTCTTGTTTCTGTTTTATAAAGCCAATGATGCACTACAGTGATGATCAACTTTATGTCTTACATTTGTAACTTGATTTAAAAGCAGGATTTTGTATCTGTGTCTTGCTTGCTTTCATATTCTTGCTCTGCTTTACTAATGTATTTTAAACTAACCAAATCAAGCTATCTTGGCTCTTTTTAGGCAAACCTTTTTATGCTTTGTACTTTTTGTATTTCACCCCCAATTTTTATTTTTAAAACATAATTGTCTGATCACTGAAATGCTTTATTGGTGTGACACTTATAATTGTATTTCCTTTTTTACGATTTAGTCTTTCTTTCTTTATAAAAAAGAAAAAAAGAAAAGTGAAAAAGTTATGGTAATTCCTTTATTTTTACGAGTTTTAACTTTATCTCGCTGCAATTACGATTTTTCTTTGTTTTTGATTTATGAATTTTGGCGTTTCACATTCACAAGTGCTTCGTCCCCTTAAAAACTACAGAAACACGGAGTTTTAATGAGCAAATGACAAACCAATATTTCATCAGAATGCAGCACACGTTACGGTTGCAAGAAACTTTTAATATTCTTTTTCTATTTTTTATTATTTTGTTGTTTTTGCTATTCATTTGTATACAAATTATCAAGAGGAATTAAAGACATTTTAGGGGAATGTGTGTGTGTGTGTGTTTTCTTTTTCGTCACAGAGACAGGTCAAGATAGGTTAGTTTAAGAGAAAGAAAAGGAAATAGAGAGAAAGGTGCTGAAATAAAAAAAATAAAAAAAAGGAATGTGACTATAAAGGATTGGGTGGAGAAAAATGTACATGTAAAGCAAATAATAATAAAATAGAGAAAAAAAAGTATACAAAAAAGAGAATAATATATATATATAAGAATCTTTTTTACCTTAATAATAGTAATAAAGGTATATTGTTTTTTTTTTCAGAGAAAAAAAAGTGTAATAAAAATAGGATTTGGGGTATGTTCGCTTTGTTTTATCCTGTTGCCTGCCCTTTAATGAACAATAATGATTTGTCCAGCAGTGCCT
Source organism: Backusella sp. ASU-2019c (assembly GCA_024139495.1). Taxonomy (NCBI): domain Eukaryota; kingdom Fungi; phylum Mucoromycota; class Mucoromycetes; order Mucorales; family Backusellaceae; genus Backusella; species Backusella sp. ASU-2019c. The sequence continues at coordinate 85,543 of VCJM01000102.1, read as the reverse complement.
TCTAAGCCTTGAATTTCGCTTACACTCACAACGCTAGCGGTGTCACTCCCACTGCCTGAGTGATCCAAAACTATACTTTCCCTTTTTTGTCGGTGTCTTCTTGACGAGCTTTGTCGTCGATAAGGGGAAGATGGTCTCTCCTCATCTTCTTCTTCAAAAAGGGCAACAGAGCCAACTTTAGCTAGTGTCATCTTGCGTCTATAAAGCATCACTTGCTTAAAGAGATTTAAAACGGAGGATGAGTTGACTAGTAGCTTGAGATGAGACATGAAACTGTAATAGTCGCATACTGCAACTAGCTTGTCACGACAAAATCTGTCAATGGGAAGCCAAGGTTGTGCAGGTGCAGGTTGTTGTCTATTTTTTCCAGATGATGACGGAGTAGGTAAGCGCATGCGGAATTCACACACACGCAACAAGTTGCAGCACGTACATTTAGTTTTCGGTGGCATTGGTTGGGGTTGCTGCTGTTGGTTCTGTACATGATTATTGTTGGATGAAGTACTGATATGGCTTGTACTTGGAGAGGTTGTGATGGATGTGGTAGACGAAGAATTAGTAGTAGTTGAAAAGACAGAAGAGGAAAAGGCTGGGTGTCCGTTCCAACTCTGGATTTCACATTTATTTCTGGAGATGGCATCCAATAATTTACGTTTGAACCAAGGCGACTTCCACCACCCAACTTGTGATTGGAAAAACAAACAAGGTTCAACATCTTCCGTCATCACACGTTTGAAGAAAGCAGTGGCGGGAATAGCTGCAGCGGTGGGAGATCCCAGGGCTTTCACATGCTGCTGAAAATCTGAAAATACAAAGCCATCAATACGAATGGTACGGTTTTGAGCGTTACTTTTGCTACGACGATGACCGTGCACGATCGAGTCATCCATATTCACGGAGAAACGAAGGGGGTGGCTTGCACGGGTCGAACTGAAACGAGTGACAGTGGGGGAAAGTGGCTCATCTTCATCTCCGTCAAAGGACTGTCTTTGATCTGGGTATTGAGAGTAGCGGCGTGAAATGGTTGCACTAGTGTTTGTACTTTGATGAACAGCAGAATCAAGTTGAACAAGTAGGTCCTTGACTTGTCTCAGGCGAGAATCACGAAGGTCCCAAGCATCTAATACAAATTCAAGTTTACCATTTTGTTCACGGGAAAGTTTCACCAAGCCATCTCTATCGGTTACTTCATCCATTAATATCTGGTTCAAAGTAGTAAATAAAGATGAAGTGATATCCTCTACATCTTCTTCAAGCGCCTCTTTGTCCTGCTCTACAGTTGCTCGGAGTGACTCTTCCTCTGACAGTGCAGAAGCAAGGGAACTTAGGTCACGTTTCAGATAAGCTTTTTGTTCGATTTGTTGATCCAGTTGAGCTAAAAGTTGTTTACAATTTGTACAAAAGTGACTATCGTCCATCATGGCAGAAGCGGAAGAAAAGAAGAGTGGGTTTGCAGTAGGGGTCGGCGTATGGTGTAGACTAGAAGAAATCGAGGTGGAAGTAGAGAAGCGAGGATGGCCATCTTCCTGTCGAACAGAATCGAGGTCAGTACGATCTGATACATGAGAAGAAGATGCAGAGTCCAGTCCGTCCATTAAATTCAAGGGCTCTTCTGGATCCGGTATAGTCCAACAGGCTGGATCTGTTGCTGAAGAACGGTCGGGTACAATATCCTTTTTCCTCCATTCGGTCATTGCAGCTTGTCTGCGTTCTAGTTCGCCTTCCTCTAAGTCCTCTTCTACATCATGAAACAGTGGTGCGGGAACTGCAGGTGTTTCCGTTTGCTGTGCCTTCCGAAGATAATTTAAACACAGACTAAGAACAGATTGAACTTCATCTTGGACGTTCTTATTATCTGTTAAATCTGACAACAAGACAATAGTTTCTTTACTATTAAATTCCAGCTTTTGGAGTTTACTGGAAAGGTGATGGATGTATTGATCTTTTTGTGAAAGTCCCACCAACCACTCGTTGCGATCATGCTCATATTTACGATGTATAGTCTAAAAATAATAATCAAATAAATAAATATTACTAAGAACCAAATATAAAATATTTCTTTGTTAACTTACCGAGAGATCGTTTTCTAATTCAACAACTCTTGATTCAAGCTTCGCAATGATGTCTTGGGCTTGTAGTAAGAAAGGTAAAACGTCTTCTTCAGTAAATTCTTCACCACCGAGAAAAGCGTCATCTGTGTGTTCATCTGAGGTCCTTTGCTGTAACGATAGAGCAGTAGGTACGCTAGCAACTTCCATGGTTTTATGTTTTGCTATTAGTCGATATTCTTCTTATTCGCGGCTGATACTTTTCTATTTATTGCTATTTAATAGTTTCTCTCTTTTTTTTATTGTAATTTCGTTTAATATATATTATATTATTATAAAATAAAAAAAGAGGCAAAAATAAAAAATAAAAAGAAAAAAGAAAAAAGGGGAAACTACACTAGAAAAAAATAATAAAAAAAATATATATAAATAAATAAATAAAAGATTGTGCGTCAAGTAACAGCCTTTGCTGTTATAACACACTTTAAACCCTTTTTTTTTTAATAAAAAAAAAGTTTGAGTCAAGTATTTGATGTGTTTTATCATATTATTTTATTTCATGATTTGACTGAAACACTAAAGGAGTAAAAGTATAAAAAGCTGGTGCTGCATATATTGGAATTCTTCGATTATGACGGAGGATGATTTCTTTTATTAAAAATCAATATTCCTTTATTATCACTTTCCATTTTCACTTTTCCATGCAATCAAAATAGTATCGTCATACATTACAGCCATAATATGTATGTTATATTGAGTAATAATAACAATAATAAATAATAGCGATATTCTTATTGTTGTAATGTTAAATTAATCAATTTGTAGTAATCTTTATTTTATGAATAAATAAAAGTTTTATTATACTGTAACACTGATAAAAGAAAAGAATGTGCATACTATCAACATCAGGTTTTTAGGTAATCTGGTAGCTCAGGTAAATCAGTCTTAATATGGTGTGTACGCACTCTCCTCAGGTACGAATTGAAGATCCTAATTACTTTTGTGTTCTCATTTACAAATAAAGGTAGTAGCAATTACAAAACTGATTGGTTGATCCTGGTTCTGCTTGTCCAACCATTCTGGGAGAACTTTTTTTAAATTTACTTTTTTAATCTCATCTCATTCAGCACCCCCCACTTAAATCATATATAAAAGGCCATCATTTCCTACAGCATTTTCAATTGCACCTTTCATCTTTCCTTCCACTCTCTAAACAAAAACAAATAATAAAAATGAAGTCCATTTTCGCCGCCATTGCCGCTGTCGCCATCACCGCCGTCTCTGCCCAGGGTGCCACTGCCTCCATCAGTGCCCCTCTTACCGGTACCGTTTACACTGCCGGTAGCGATGCCACCATCGCTTGGTACAACCCTGTTGTCTCCACCATCTCTCAAATCAACCTCCTCAAGGGTCCTGCCTCTGCCCTTGTTCCCGTTGCTTCCGTTGCTACCAACGTTGATGCTGCCGCTGGTCAATATGTCTGGACCATCCCCGCCGGTACCGCTGCCGGTAACGACTGTAAGTTTATAAATCATTTTGGAACATTTTCAATTGGAATTGGGAGAGCAACGATATCAACGTAACGATGAATACAATGGAACTAACAACGACTTTTTTTTTTAATTAGATGCTTTCGGTCTTGGTTCCAACCCCAATGTTTCTTACACTGGTTTCTTCACCATCAACGCCGGTAACGGTGGTAAGTTTACAAATGAATTAATCAGAGAATTAAGATTATTGACTTTATTTCTTTACAATAGCTGCTGCTTCCGGCTCTAGCTCTGCCGCTGCTGGTGGTTCTTCCTCTGCCGCTGCTGGTTCTTCTTCAGCTGCTGCTTCCGGCTCTAGCTCTGCCGCTGCCACCACCGCTGCTGGCTCTTCCTCCAAGCCTGCTTCCTCTGCTGCTTCCTCTGCTGCTGCCTCTCAGAGCTCTACCTCTGGTGCCAGCAAGAACGTCGCTGCTTTCGGTGTTGCCGCTGTTGCCGGTGCCGTCGCTGCCGCTTTGATCTAAGTATCATAACATCTTACTAGCTTACAAGGTTTTATAAACCCATTATCTATTTGTACTCTTGTTTTACTTAATCCCCTTATTCACTTTTCCTAAGAAAAGAAACAAGGGACATATGTCACCTCTTTCTTTTGTTTAAGCCCCCACATTTTTTCCTAATAATAATCATGTAACCATTATTTTTTCTTCTATTTTTTTACTTCGGGAAAGTGAATACTATATCAAAAAAGTAATTAAAAAAAATTAGAAAAATTATACTTAAAGCGATTGTCTATTCTATTGTTAATATTTTTGAGCAATTGAAAAATAGTGTACTTCGTTAATGTGCATCGTGCTCTCGATTTTTGGGGGTGTAGTACAATAGGTTGAGATTGAACTATTTTATTATTATTATGTTCCCATGGTGATGTGTTTAAAGAACAAAAAAAAAACTGAACAAATCAGGCACGGAACTTGAAAATTATACATTAGTGTTCCTCTCTCGTGCAACATAGCACCCCTCCTATCGCACAAAGGGAGTGGTAGAGTGAAAAAGAAGAAAGAGGTACAATTGCACATATTCTCACACCATTCGATTTCTACACACTTCTACTTTATAGTGGTAGCCTCATTACTGACATTGTTATCGATAAAGAGGTATAATTCTTATATGATTTTCAAAGGTCTGTGATATAAAGTGGAGTTCAATTTACTTTATTAGATTATAATTTTATATGAAAAATATTATCAGTTGGGGGTGAGGATAAGGAGGAACGGAAAAACACAAAAAGTGCACGAAAACTTATTCTGTGCTCTCTTACATTGTTTTTGTTTTGATTTTTATGCGTTTTAAAGCAATGTTTGTTTTCTTTTTAATAAAAAGATCAAATTCACGCCACTCTTGATGGCATGGTCTCAATATGGTGGTTTCCAAGTTATTGTTTCTATTTGTCTTTGCTTTGCTTTGTTTACCCTTTCTTTTCTTTTGAAAAAAATCGGCAAGCAAACCAAAAATGTAGGACAACTTATTGCTCATTACCTCATTCTGGAGTACTAAAACGTGATTCCCCTATCAAATTATTGTACAATTGATATGGGCAAATTTTGTCTTTCACCCGAGATTTCCACCAATGCATGGGGAAGCCAAGAAATAAAGGGAGAAGTCCGGAAAAATAAAATAAACGACTTTTTTGCTCTCTTTTTTTCGCTGTTTTGTTTTATCCTCAACAATTGACACTCCAACCTGATGAAGGAAATACAAAAATAAATATCTTTACTTTTTAGGGTTTTCTTTTTTTGTAGTTGACTTTTTTTGTAAAGGTTTCAATACCGTCGTACAAGGCCATCATTTGACATGGTATCTATTTAGAGTCTTTTCTTTGTATATGCAAGTGAAGCTGTGTGTTAGAAAGCTCCTTGGTCAAAGGGAACAGGATAAAAAAAAACAAAAGGATAAAAAAAACCTGATTTTCCTGTTAAGGTATATTATTTTATTGTATTATTATTTTAGTGTATTAGATCATAACAAGTGATTTATTACTTTTTTATGTCCAAGGCCAACTTTTTTTTTGAATAACGTTTTGTTTTAAACGCGTAACAAGATTAACTGTTGTTGTAAAATCACCTGAAATTTTTCATATAAGCTAATTTGGTCAAGTTTGTTAAGTCTGATCTCATTACTTCTTACAATTACCCAAGCTCTATCACTAAATTCATCATTTCAAGTAATAAATTTAATAAAATCGAGATACAATAAATGATCGAGAAAAAGCAAAAGAAGAGGAGATACAATATTGTATTTCAGATGTCATTTCTTCATCGTAATAAACAAACCAGGAATCTATCTTGTAAAAATAAGTTACGTCAGGATGCATGTAGTGTAATTATATTACTTGATACAATGACAAATTTTCTTAGAATAACTGGATATGTATGAGCAGGTGTGAGAGTGTGAGTTTCTATATACTGTTGTTGGATGTGAGCTGTATAAATCTTGGGTAGTTCTAGTGTTTCAAGATCCTAAAAAAAAGGATAGTGACTATTCAACATAATAGGTATAGGCACATTTCACATGTAATTCCTTTTATTTATGCGATGTGTTGCACAAGATTTATCCTCTTTTCCTAATTTATAAAGCGTGAATGTGCACAAGTAGCTTTAAAACACTAACTTTATTTTTTTATTTTTGAAATAGATTTAAAAAAGATAAGTGTACTCACCTTATGTTTACCAAACAAAGCCGAATCTTTTCAATATGGCATCATCTGCTTGACTAAAAAAATAAATAAATGTATATATATAGAGGGAGAGAGACGCGGTATGAAATTAGGCAGAAAAAAAAAGATATCGTACATTTAAGGAACTTCCAAAACAAAATAGTAGACCGGTTTCTGTAGAGGAAGTTCGCCGATTTGCTATTGAAAATCAAAACTTTAATATAAAAATAAAGGCACTATCATGCTGGGACTGGTTTACCCAAATACTTTTGGAGACTAGTACCAATTATGTACGTATAGTGGATAATACGATTGCAACTTCCTTGGACAAAAATATATCCATAGTACAAAATTATTCTTGACAGCAAATAATCAGTTATATCTAATTGATCATCAAGACATAACTGTAAAATCAGCAACAATTACGAAAGGAGGCGTATGTAGGAGCGGGGAGAAGCTTTGTTTTTCCTTTCCAGATTGTATCCACATAGATGAATTTGGGATTTAAAAATTAGTACGATGGTTTTATCCATAATAATGACAACAAATAGTACATGTAAGGACATAATCCCTTTATTCCAGAAATGTACAAGATACAAAACGAAGTATACTAATTATAAATCAATCAAATGGACACTATTGGTTACTCGCTTTTGCAGCTTTAACATATTTATAACAAGTGCCTGTCTAATGAACAATTAGTGCAAAAGTTGTAGTACTGAGTTCACCTGTCCAGACCATTTTCCTGGTATTTTGAAAAAAATAAATTAATTTAAAAAATAAATGGATCTATAAAATCTTGGAATAACTGCATACTTGTGGATCGGTAAACTCAGTCATTTTACATTTTAAGGACAATTTTTCCTTTTCCTTTTCATTTTTCATTGATATGCTAGTTTGACAAATGTCTTTCATTCTACTTACGACTATCTCCAAATAGTTCCAAATTTATACCTGTGTGCTACATCTTTTTTTAACGAAAGCATACCAAAGCAAAACTGAAGATGATATGGGTTTGGGGCTTATTTAGATTTTAAATTTTGTACACCTATCGTATATTTTAATAGCTATTTTTAAATTTGTGATATGCTTTCAAATGCAAATATGTTGCTAACTGTTTTTATTTCTGATCAGCAAAAAAAAATCGGTTGTTTTTAAGAGTGTTACTTTTAAGAGATCAAGATCTATAATGAGTGAAAATAAATACCTGGGTTTTATATAAAACAGCTTTAATTCTTGAATTGTTGGAAAAATAAGAAAATATACATTGAAAGCTCAACGTAATGCATTCAAATGCCCAAGTATGATGAATTAACGTAATTATAAAGAGGTAGGTGCGACCTCTCCATGATATTAAGTATCTTTTCGGAGTGAATTACAGTTTTGAAGCACTTTTTAAAGTTTAGTTAGAAAATATTTTTAAATGTTATTTTACTATCAAACATTTAAGATCAAATCCGGGTTTTATCCTATTAGTCTTATGCTTATTGCCAAATAATATACTATGAACGGGATATTAACAAATGCTTTCATACAAAGATAAGTATGGTTTTATTTTCTTTGGAAAAGTAAAATATATTAATATGGAATCATAACAGATGTAATTATATGTTCAAAAATAGTTCCGTGTACTTTGGTAGTGGCCACAGTCTATCAGCAACATTACGCTCCAGTTTATCAGCCAATTCACGAACATTTTCCATTTTAGGAATAACTTCCTCGCAACAACGTTTAGCTAATTTCTCGATGTCTTCTACACCGATTAGTTCAACCATAAGATATTTGAGAGCTGTGATATCCTTTTGGAGATTATCCGTGATAGGTGTTAGTTCATTCAGGAGATCAACTTCTGGTGTTGACTGTACACCAATGTTTTTCATAAAAGAAGCAGCTTCTGCCAAGTCGCGTCTATACTGATATGCTGCTGGCAACACTTGCTGAATAACCATTGTAATTAAGGTTTGGGCTTCAATTGTAATATCTTTAGCATACTTTTCCATTAAAATATGGTAGCGTGAAGTTAATTCTGGTTCAGAGAAAACACCCATATTTTTCAACATGGCAGCATTTTCCTTTCTTAATAAACGCGCAAATGCTTCGGGAGACTTGATGATGTTAGGCAAGCCACGTTTAGCAGCTTCTTGAACCCATTCCTCTGAGTAGTTGTCACCTTCGAATCGTATATTTTTAGTGATTTTGATATACTTGCGAATAATAGTGAGTTGCTCTTCCTCGGATGCAACAGGCTTATCACCTTTGATCTGATTAACATCAGCCAGAATTTCAGTCAAGGCTTTGGCAACAGCAGAGTTCAACAAGGTGACAGGAAAAGAGGGAGATTGCTTGGAGCCGACAGCACGGAACTCAAACTTGTTACCAGTGAAGGCAAATGGAGAGGTACGGTTACGATCAGTCAAGTCACGAGAGATGGGAGGCAAGTTGGCGACCTTGAGATCGAGCACAGTTCCCTTGACGCGAACGTGTTGGAGTTCAAGACCAGCAGCCTGGTAGTTGACGGGGCGACCCTCCTCAATGGCATCCAAGACTTCGGTCAATTGAGCACCCAAAAATGCTGATATAATACCAGGAGGAGCTTCTTGAGCACCTAAGCGATGATCATTTGAAGCAGATGCAATACCAGCACGAAGAAGATCACCGTGATCAAGAACGGCTTTAAGAGTAGCAACCAAGAAAAACAAAAAGCGTAGGTTACTTTCTGGAGTAGATGAAGGGTCCAAAAGGTTCACCCCTTGATCAGTTGACATACTCCAATTACAATGTTTACCAGAACCATTGACACCACGGAAGGGCTTTTCATGAAAGAGAACCTTCAACTTGTGTCTATGAGCAATGCGATGAAGGACATCCATAGTCAACAAGTTGTGATCAACAGCCAAAAGAGCTTCTTCAAAGATGGGAGCAACTTCGAATTGAGCAGGGGCAACTTCATTATGACGTGTTTTAATGGGAACACCTAATCTAGCAAGCTCCAATTCACATTCACTAATGGTTGATAAAACACGGGTAGGAATTTTACCAAAGTAATGATCCTCAAGTTGCTGATGACGAGGAGGAAGACCACCAAGGAGAGTTCTGCCAGTGATTTTGAGATCAGGGCGGAGAGTATATAGGCCGCGATCAATTAAGAAATATTCTTGCTCAGTGCCAAGTGTGGTATACACGAATTTGGATCTGTCTTCTATAAATAGGAAATAAACAATATTAGCAAACATAATTGCTTAATAAGTATGTAATCTATAGAGCAATACCTGAGTCTGAAGGTTCAATAACTTGAAGTAAATCTAAAGCAACTTTTTCCAAAGCTTCCGATGATCTCAGGAGAACAGACTTCTCATCTAAAGCCTCGCCATTATAGGATATAAACACAGATGGGATATAAAGTATGGATGTATTATGAGGAGCTTCTTGAATAAACATTGGGCTGCATAATAATAAAGTTAGAATCCAGCTATTGTTCAATATAATGTCCAATCAATATTTTCATTTATTCACCTCTTTGTATCCCAAACAGTATATCCGCGCGCCTCAAAGGTTGTACGCATACCACCTGAAGGAAAAGATGAGGCATCTGGTTCTGATTGTAAAAGCTGAGACCCAGAAAAAGTATCAATGGCGGTAACCTAATATACACATCATGCAAAACGATTTATTATTTTTTAAAAAGAAATAAATCTGTTAAAAAACATCTATACCACTATTTACCTCCTCTGCACCATCGACAAAATGACTCTTCAAAGTTAAAAATGAATCATGTTTTTCAGCAGTAGAATCATTCAAAGGCTGAAACCAATGGGTGAAATGAGTGGCTCCACGCTCAATAGCCCAAACCTTAACTGCATGAGCGATAGCATCAGCAGTGACTTTATCCATGGTTTGTTTACCATTTAATGATTCAATAAACGCCTTATACACAGGCTTTGGCAATGCTTTTGCCATTTGGCGGCGTGAAAAGACATTCTGTCCAAAGACTTCAGACACAGATACAGGTCTTCCATTGGTTTGAGGGAATTCAATGTTACGAGGCGCCTTGATTAAAGATTCGCCTACAGTATTAAGTCGAGCTTGATGCGACATTATATGAAAAAAAAATTAGAAAGAAAAGAGTAGAAAGAAAGAACATAAAAATGGCGAGTTGTGATAAAGAGTAATTAAAA
>VCJM01000102.1:6433-23823 GCA_024139495.1 Backusella sp. ASU-2019c | reverse complement strand
TTTTTTTTTTTTTTTTAAAAAAAAAAGAATACTTGAAGTTTATTAATAATGTAGAAATTTACGATAATATTACATATGAATGTTGTTTATGAGGCAAAATATTTTGTATGAATTTGAACAACGATAACTTAGTTTTGGTTGTTCTGGTCCTGGTTCTGATCCTGGTTCTGGTTTTGATCCTGGTTCTGGTTTTGATCCTGGTTTTGATCCTGGTTTTGGTTCTGATCCTGGTTCTGATCCTGGTTCTGATCCTGGTTCTGGTTTTGGTCCTGGTTCTGGTTCTGATCCTGGTTCTGGTTTTGGTCCTGGTTCTGGTCCTGGTTCTGGTTCTGATCCTGGTTCTGGTTTTGGTCCTGGTTGTTTTGATCTTGGTTCTGGTCCTGGTTATTCTGATCTTGGTTTTGATCTTGGTTTTGATCTTGGTTTTGATCTTGGTTCTGGTCTTGGTTCTGGTCTTGGTTTTGATCTTGGTTTTGATCTTGGTTTTGATCGTTATTATCAGCAGGTGCCTCGCTAGGTGTCTCAGCTGGAGCAGCTTCGGTAGAAGAAGGAGCAGCATCAGTGGCAGCAGGAGCCTCAGATGAAGCAGCATCAGTGGCAGCAGGAGCATCAGTAGCAGCAGGAGCCTCAGATGAAGCAGCATCAGTAGCGGAAGGTTCTTCAGAGGAGGCGGCATCAGTAGCGGAAGGCTCTTCAGAGGAGGCAGCATCAGTGGCAGAAGGAGCCTCAGAAGATGCGGCGTCAGTGGCAGCAGGAGCTTCAGATGAAGCGGCATCAGTAGCAGAGGATTCTTCAGAAGAGGAAGCATCAGTAGAGGCAGGAGCTTCAGAAGAGGCAGCTTCAGTGGAAGAAGGAGCTTCAGAAGAGACAGCAGCATCAGTAGCAACAGGAGCCTCAGATGAAGCAACTTCAGCAGAGGAGGAAGCAGCAGCCTCAGTGGAGGTTGGCTCGGCAGATGAAGAAGGAGCAGAAGATGAAGCAGCAGTAGTTGCAGGAATAACAGTAGCGGATGCAGAAGGAGCCTTAGAGGCAGACTTGGAAGCAGACTTGGAAGCATTAGGACCAGCGGTACATACAGCAGTGGTAACCTTGGCTGTCTTGGTAACAGTCTTGGTAACAGTCTTGGTGGTGACAGAACTAAAACTCTTCTTGGTACAATCGCCATCTAAATGACATTTCTTGCACTCGTCCAAAACTGATGAATAGGCTTTATCAGCATATTCTCTGCACTCATCCCAATCTCTTCTGAAAATGTTGAGGAAAGAGCTGGTGACGGAAAGATTATCTTCAGACATAGGTGAGGCTGAAGCGAGAAGAACGCAAGAGGCAGCAACGCCAAGGGTGAGGAACAAAGGCTTGGTCATTTTTTTTTCTTAATAATTGAATAATTTGAAATGAATAATGCATAAAATGTCAAATTTAAGCCGTTCTTTTATATAAAACTTCAATATTCGAAATAGTCGCTACCTGATTTGAGCTTATTTCTTTTTTTAGAGGCATCTAGCCAATAAACACTGAGCGGGAATCAACCCCTTGAGTGCTTCTTCGTATAAACTCTAAACAAGTCCGTTTTACACGCAATTGCGAAACAATACACACCATTTTGAAAAATGATCGTCCTTCCAAAACCTCAAACAATAGACTACGAAAACCTTGAAAATGATGAAATAATACCTGCATATTTCTAAGCCTCATGAAAGCATATATCTCTTTCCATTGCTTTTGTATGCTTAATCAACTCTAAATGGATCAACCATGGCATACTTTCATTATATTTTGTTATATTTTGTTATATGACGCCACGGTTACGATTTCGAAATATTTTTTTGGGTTAAAAAAAAAAACTTCAGAGGCCAATTTCTGAAAAAAGTTGGGGATGATTGTCAACACTCAGCACTAGTTTCACATTGATATCAAATATGCGAGAGGTTTCCGTCGAATACCAGAATATTAGTTTTATTCGTCCGTCGATTTATCAAAGACAGGACTAGCCACATTCTAAGATTTTTTATGTGTCTATTTAAAGATTGGAAACTAGTATAAAAGGATATAATACATAGAACTTGTATTAAAAACTATGCCCAATTATGCTTTTATATTAATTTTCTTCTTTCGGGTAATGCAGTGTAGTAATATAGTACGTCGATATAACGGTATAAAGGAATGTAGAGGTAATATGTTTACTATTAGCCCTATTTTATGTTGTAGTGTTGTAAAGCGGAATTTGTATTTTACGTAGATTTAATTGTTGAATGTATTTTTAGCATTTATTTTACTTTTCCATTAGCTAATGGATGAATTCATGTATACATCAATGGCTATCTGTCCTAATGAAGAATCATTGCTTTAACAGACCAAATACTGCATGAAATTATCTCTTATCAGAAACCTGATTTTTCTTTTTGAAAAAAAAGGATAAACAATTTTTGTTGATGTCTATAAGCTTATTCTTACTTAAAGCGAAACATTTCCCAAAGTGAGTAGCATTATGAACTCAGCAAGTTAAAAATAAAAATCACTTTCAAAATGCCTCGTAGCACATTTATATTGTCATAATTGATATATGAAAAATATCAAATATCATTCTCTCTTTAATTATTTTTTCATTATATTTAGTTAGAATTTTCCTTAAAAGAAAAGGCTCCTTTTCATGCATGTCACGTAAAGGTGGCAAACTTGAAATAAAATAAAAAAAAATAAAACAAAATTAGTAACACACGTATTATTATTCAGACACATGACCTATAAAAAAGCAATTGAGCAACAAATTCAAAAGAAAAACGCCAAAGAATACAGTCAGTATACAACTGATTTGTTCAACAAGCAAATTCTATTTTATACATTAACGAAATGAACCTTTTTATAATATTTCAATAATTTTCAATAAAAAGTGCCTCAATACTCAACGTTTAAAAATACAAACATAAAATGCTACACGCAAAAAAGCGGAGAGATATTTATAAACACCCAACTAATTCTGCGGCTGATCTCCAAGTATGAAACAGCAGGTTACAACAGAGAGTATCTCTAATTACAATTTATTGTTGGGTGAACGCACAATCGTAACGGGACCGAGCAACGTACTATTAATACAAATGGAAAGTAAGACATGACTCCTTTTCTTTTTATGGCGATTACCCTATCAGGCCATTGGTTTCATGCTGAACTTGTTCTTTGCAATGATGAATAGAAAAGCAGCCATGGAGTAAGTGCTTCGTTTATCTACAATTATAATATAACTTTTCCCCACTTTTTTCTTTTTAAAAAAAAAGACGAGGAATAATAAAAGTTGCGTTTAAAACAAACAATTATCCTCCAAAGTTTATAACTACATTTACATCCATCATATCACACCAGTGATCAAAATCCGAGAATTATATTTAATAGAATAAACACAAACTAAAAATAATATTTTCTGTGTTTTTTTTTTTATTTCTCAATCCCTGGATATTTCCATTAAACATAAAACTCTCTTAGTTTGAAAAGTGCTCTGTTTTCATAAAGCTGAATTTGTAAGCTGTTTTTCCATGACATATTATTTTTAGTATCAATATACCAAAACTCTTGAGACAGTTAACACGGTATATAAATGCATTTTATGATGTCACTAAAATGTATTGCTATATCTATCGTATATCCCTGGAGAGCAATGCCAGAAAGAAAGAAAAATATGTATTATAATCTAAAGTTTACAATCAAGGACAACATATTATTTTTTATGTAAATTAGAAATTACTAGAATTCACAAGAAATCATTATATTCTGAATAGAAATTTCCCGTAGTAATCCATTATTTAGAACAGAATAAGAATGATCTTATTGCACCGGTTATCACACCAGACACCCCAATTACGAATGTCACCTTTAATATCGGACTAATTGACAATCTCGAGGTCCATGCCAAATGGTACCACTACGCTAGCAAAAAGTACATTAAAGTAACTACATAGAAATACTTTGACGAAGAATTTGGGGAAATAGAAGATAAATAGTTTATATACCTTCAATTTTTTAGCACTCCAGGCATCAACTTGGCCTGGACTGAAACTTGAGTGTATACCAGGAAATATAAAAAAAATTAGGTTTTAGATTGTAAAGATTCTCGAAATAAGGAATTACAGAGCGCCACAGTCTGTAAGAAACTTTATTTCCAGACTTCGATCAATCTAATCAGTCGCAATATATCGAAAATCTTACTATTGACCATACATAACTTGGATCACTCCTTCATCTTCAGAACTTTACGGTGCTTATCAAATTAGAACTTGACAACACTTTTGTTGGTTATCTATATACAGTAAACATGGCCGGCTGTTTAATTTCAATTCCTAATACACTTAGGAAACTTCCGCTTGGCTATAATGACTTGTAAGCTGATTCAACTAACTTATAAATGTAACTCCATCGAAAGATTACGTATTTGTAGCAATTGTATTACAAAAAACATTGTGAATGTGACTCTCTCTTCTTTTCCAAAGTTGTTTGACTTGACCTTTTTCGATATTGTGGTTCATAATGTAAATGTAACATTACAAAGCCCATCTTTAAAGTCTGATCTATTTAGCGCACTTATATTACTTGTTTTCTCATATACGTCTCCTACTAATTCCGTACCTGAATATTATAAAATTATAAATGGAAATGAGATCCGTGTGATATATAAAAAAGAACATTGAAATTTAGTGCTGTATCAAATGCATTAGATTAGGACAATCAATTTTATCCAACCCTTAGTTATGAATATTCATTAATAAAACTAATATTAAAATATTGCGTTTTTTAAAGATATACTATTTCCTGAAAAGATTGCACACTTTTAAGGTAATTTCTTCACACCCCATAAGTAAAACTGAAGAAATATAAGAGGGCAAAATAAGCGTGACTTTTTCTTCTATTTATTATGCGAAAAAACTACCCTAAAAATAAACCATATTTTCAAGGAATAGTGTACAAATAAGTTACTTGGAAAGTAATCTGTGTTGTGTTGTAAATCAGATATGACTATGACTAGTTAAGCAGAATTAGTCTAATTCATCTCAGCCAATCACATGCATTTATTGATTGACCACACTTGTGATTTTTGAATGATTCGTCTTTTTCTTCTTTTTATCACCTCAATATGGACTGTTTTCCTCCAGAATTATTAGACAACGTATTTATTCGGCTTGGACTGAAGGAGAGACTGCGTTGCACACTTGTTTGCCGTAACTGGTGGTCTGTGTTGGATAGACGTAGTTTACTCTTTAATGTCGAAATAGAAAAAGAAGAGCAATTCATCAAATTCATGGAGATGATCAAGCAATCACCTCATCGAGCAGCCCAAGTAGAAGAGTTGACTATAGACTATTGTTTTGAGGATGGATTGATTAAAAGAAACTTCTGCAACATGTTTCATAACGTTCGAATGATCGATCTGGGCTGTCAGTGGGATCACGATCACTCTCCTATTTACAGTGAACCTGTAGAAACAGCACAAACAACATCAAAAGTACGACATATCACTGATAACAGGTTATGTGAATATGCCTCACAAATGATGACCTCTAATCTATGTGGCCAGCTTCTTTCCCTGCATTTGAATTTCAAAAATCTAAGCATCAGTTGCCAGACAATCCTTCCTCAAATAAAAAATATGCCAGTTTTAGAGGAACTTGCTCTTTCTACGCCCTACCTTAGTGTAGCAGATATGGAACTCTTACACAACAATATACCATCTATCCGAAAACTAGACATGACAGGGATGACACTACAGGATAGCAAAATGCCAACTGTGGTCAAACCAGTAACCCCACTGACGACTATCCGTTTTGATATTATATCTGTTGACAATCGCCAAACCCATACCAATTGGTATCATTACGCGATCAAAAAGTACACCAATGCAACTAGATGGGATTATTATGACGAGGAACTTGCCGAAATGGATGACCCACAGTATATATATGAAAATGGATACCTTGACTTTTTGGGACTTGTTGCACCTACTCAGTCTGAGCTGATGCTTGGTAACCTACCAGAAAATACCAATGTTTTCGATGTGCTGGATGGTAGAGACTGTCGAATCAGTGAACTTTATCTACACGATTGTCAAAGCGAAACTTCATTTCAGAATCTTGCTCAATCCAAGTGGTCTAAATATATTAAAGACCTGACTGTTCACGATACAAAACTCGGTTCATTTCACCATTTTCAGAACTTTACGATGCTCACCAAATTAAACCTTAATAGCATTTTTCTTGGTAATTCAGACAGAATAAACCTGACTGATTGCTTAAATTCTCTACCTGCTACACTTAAGGAGCTCAAAGTTCGCTGTGACGACTTGATAGGTAATCCAATTAATTGTAGAATGAATTCCGTGGAAAAACTAGATATCTTTAGCCAGTGTATTACAAGAAACATTGTGGATACAGCCCTCACTTGCTTCCCCGAATTGGTTTATTTATTCTTCTATGGTGATATAAATTCCAGTCTGAATGTAGTATTGCATAGCCAGTCTTTAAAGTCTGTACAGTTTAGATCACTTCTCCCAATACAGATTTTCTCGTATAAAAGTCCAAGCCAACCCAATCCTCTGCTTTATACATTTGAGGATGGAAAGAAAATATGTGTAAGATATGAGGACGTGGAAAAAAAACCTATTTTGTCGGTTATATCTTTTACAGAAAGAACTTGGGAATTCTCTCGCAGATTAGTTATATTAAAACAGAAAGATTAACAAGATCAAACTATTTACTATGTATATTCATTAATAAAAGAAATGAAAATAAAAAAAGTCCACCAAATCACCATTGTACTTTGAAAACACAAATAAAGCATCATAATATTCATTGAATTGGGAAAGGGTTGTTTTTAGATTGCTATGGATCTGTCTTTCGCTGAAAATGCTCGCCATGCAACATGGCCAATTGCTTCTGTAAGCTCTTCACATTCGATGCGCAAGTTTTTGATACAAATTGAGCGAATTGATTCTGGATCTATAAATACACATGTACAATGCCACTACACAACGGCCCAATTGGCGGAGGAAATTAGCTTAAATAGCTGGTAAAATCGATTTCTATACCTTCATAGTTAGGAGTAAATATTCAGTTCTATACGTGTAAGTGATGTCAAACTCTGAAGGCTATTTGGAGTGGCCAATTTCTGTCCAATCTAACCGCATTCTTTCAACATATCTGGCTTGGTTGGACTGAGCAAGAAAGTTAAACAGTGCTCCCCTTGGCAGTGCACAAAACTGAATGGGTTTGTTTTAGAGTCGCTATTATCCAACGCCTCCAACACGTTGATGCCATATGGCACTCTATAAAATATTTGATGGGATGTAGATGGACCAATAAGCTGTAAGAACGGAACAAGTCCACCTCCGTGCACTTGTCGTGCAGTATTCATATCAGCAGTGTAAAAACTGTCATGTTCATATATATTTATTATCACAGCTATTCGATATTGGGAGATATAAGCTCATTTTAGTATATCTTTATATACACTACACTTTTTACTAAAACCTAAATTCGAATGGCGTCGATACAATGTTTAATTTCATTTCTATACATCTCAAACTTACTTTATATCCATTAAAAAAGGTTTGTAATTTTATCACTCGTTGTGTAGTTGTTATATACTTGTTTTTATCAAAAATAATAATTATAATAGATTAGAATATTGTCAATCTCATACAATTATGATAATAACATGGCGTCATTGATTGATAGACAATAAACAAAGCTCTCATATGCTGTTGATATACAAAATAAGTAACTGCGGCTCATAATATGAATAGGGGAACGATGGTTTGATTGTTTTATGCAGCGTGACTTTATTTTCTCATTCATATATCACAAAGAAAGAAAACGCCAACTTGTTTATCTTTTTCTCTTTCTTTCTTTCTCTCACTTCACTACGATTTACCAAAAAAAAAGTACTTCTCTATTCTCAGTAAAAATTGGAACCGATACCTTAAAACATGGTAAGATAGATACCTTTTAAAGTACATACTGATATTTATACTAACTTTTCATCATTACTTTCAACAGAAAACTATGACGATTTTTTTTTGGTCTAGTTCTTTTATTTGTGATAACAATGAAAATGACTTTATGAAAGGGAATCAACGGGGATCATTCTATTGGAACTCGAGTCATTTTAGTTGTTTACAAAAGGTAAGAATAATATCAAATTCATGTTGGATTATTTATTTTATGAATAACATCACTCTAATATCACTTGTAATAAACAGTGTAGTGGATGTAACGATATCTATCGTAGAAAAGAAAAAAATAATCTATCAATCAGAATTGAAATACAGAACATGCCTGGTATTTCATCGATGAAGAAGATCTGTTCGTATATGTATACAAAACTAGCTGACGTTGACTTGGATCCTGATCCTCAAGTTGAGTCTGAGGATATTGAGCTTGCCATGGAGCATATTGGTAGTATTGGTGGCTTATTGGGTCCAACTCCCACCAACCTGGAGTCTCTTTCAGCTTTCCGGTCTACGCCAAGCTTATATGGAGATTCCTAGAAGAGATGGAACAGGAGAGTCTGGTTACACGTGGAAGCGTTGTGGTTGAAAAATGTGAAATGGGGTGGCTGAAGATCGAGCCGAACAAGTACCCTGTATTTACGAGTCTCACTAACCGGAAGAAGAAAAAGGTGCACAAGTGTATCCTTCAAATCATCATTAGTGATGATCCTCAATTCCATATCCGATATGACCTTGAACCTTCTTTTATTGAGGCACTTACAGCTCTTATCAATACCACACGTAATCTGCTTCAATCATCAAGGCTCTTCCTGCCTGGAGACACCATGATTAACCCCAATGTATTATAAGTCTGAAACGGCTTCGTCAACAAGAATCACAAAGCTGTTCTGTCTGTTGCCCAACTTCAGCTTGAAAAGGAAGTTTGTCGTTTTCAACTCAGCAGAATGGAGACATGTTCTCAGAGCTTATGGTCTGTCCATCCTTATGTATGTCCTTATTGTACCTGGCTCTTGTTATGATCCTTCTTGGCTGATATAAAGGTATCTACTGCTGTCACTGGTTCTCGAAGGGTTGTATCCATCGCGTATTGCTCTATTCCAAAGAACAACCTCATTCCTCGCCTACAAAAGCGGGGTTGTGGCTTTTGAGTATAGTACTCGTGCCAGAAAAGGGAGAGAATAGGAGAAGAATTGTGGGTGTTTATACAGTCCTTGACTTTCGAAAAAGTTGGTATGTTCAATTTAGAAGTAAGTATAGTACTAAATTGATCTATATAAAATATAATGACATTCTCTTTCGCTGTACATTAATTAGTCGTCGCATCCTGTTTGCTACCCCTTGACTCAAAGGGTAGAACATCAGTCAGAAGCAAAAAGCAGTCGATGAGAACAAAAGCAAACAAGGCCCTGAAGAGAGCTGAAAATGAAAGCATCCTTCTTGTATGCGAAGTGAATGAGGCTTATACCTCCAAAGTCTACCACCCTTTGTCTAGAACAAACCAATGAACCAAAACAAGTCGAAGATACCAAAACAGGTAGAAGATAACTTTAGTGGTGGTATGATTTTCCTGTGGAGTGTGCTTCAATGTAACATGTGCAACCACAATTGGGACAGGGACTATAACGCTGCCACCAATATCTTGAATCTTGGAATGCGTGAGCAACTTGGTTTGGATCGGCCTCAGGTGTTTACACGCCCGGTACCTGCTCCTCCTCCACCAAGTGAAGATGACGATGCCTCCAGCGGTAACCCAATAGACGTTGATGTTACCCCTTCCCAGGAATTGAACACGGGCTTCCTTGGTCTCAACTTATAACAACCTGCCATCACCCCATGGAACGAATAAACTTTCCAGTTTTACACTTTGCCTTTGTGCGGATGATAGACATTTATATTATCTAAAAGGGTTTATCCGGGTAGGTTTTAAGATATTAAACATGTATTCGCTTTGATTACTAACTTGGTCCTTCTTTACAGTGGTGAAATATATAGAAAAAGGATAAAGATGTATGTATAGATTCTAACGGTCAGTGTCTCCTTTTTTCAAACCAATTTTTATCTTGACATCTTGGCTCTTTGATGCGAGTATGAATATGTTGTAATGAAAACTGCGATCATTTTACTGGGCTTGTTTATTTCACACCATCTCTCGCTGTAACTCGATTACACCTCATTAGTGCCAGTTAACCAATTACCTTGCACAACAGTTAAAAACCATTAAAATTGCATTATCCAAATAAAAGCTAATATATATCCTCTTATTTAAAAGTTATCCTTCAATGTCCTATTCATTTTCACACCCAAATATACATATACACTTTACATCCGATTGTTTATAGTACATATTTATGTATCATCTTTATTTATTTATACATTCTAACAGACAAATAGCACCAATGCTGCCTTGCTATCTACATAACTTTAATTGCTCCATGTTACCAATTGTTGGCTCTCTCGATTTCCTCCAATTTCTTTGCATGTTTGTTAACAGTCTGCAAAATAGTGTTGATTTTCATTTTATCTGTTTCTAAAGCGAGCTTCTGGCCATCACCTTTTAAGGATGATTCCAACAAGTTAATATATCGCTGATATCACTTTTTCAATGCTTGAACTTACGATATACAACATTGATGTGGGAGGAAGCAGCAGGGTCTGACAAAATATTGGTGGATATCTTGATGGCTGGGTTTACCTTGCGTGCACCATTGGTGTTGACTTGATTTAAAAACAATCTATTGATAAAAACATACATCAATATTCAGGAACATGGACGACTTTAGATGAATGAAAAAGGATAATGAAAGGTCAATTTACCTTGAAGATTTAGAGGCATTATTGAAAGGTGCCAAAGCAACCTTGATCTCGGTGATTTGTTTCATAAACATTTTTTTTTATTATTATTATTATCTTTATAACTGCTTCAAGTAAAAAAAAAATAAAGGAAATGACAAGGATGCGTCTATCAAAATTATACATGTTCACGTGATTGGAATAGACAGTCACTTGGCCTTATTTTGTGATGGCTTCCACACCTTCCTCTGTGACATTTATCTGGTCCATTGGTTCAGAAGCATACGCTTCCAGCCATTCACAAGGTGCTGTAATGGCTCCTCTTTCTACAAGCTCCTTTAATCCGAGCCCAATGTTTTTTCCTTTAAACGAAATATCCACTTCCAATTCATCAGTAGACCCTTCCAAAGGTCTGATAATCTATTGGTGGGTTAGTATACAATACAAACAACAGCTTTGGTAAGCTTCTTGCCTTGACTTTGAGATTTGTTTGCGTAGTTTGGCCCGATCCGTCTCCAAAACTAGCATCTTTTAGCTCAAGGCGCTTCTTGATCTCCTCTTCATCCAAGGCTGTGATACGTCGTGCTATTTGTTTGCCAGAAACGTACTTTGTCTTTTTGGTTTTTGCTAACTTTGACACAATGTCGAGAGGGTTTGAATCAAGTTCAGTATCCTTCAGCTCTGAAAAATAGCCCGAAGAGCCTTTCAGCAAACTACTGGCGGCACTTTCTAGACCACACTGGCCATGCTTCGACACCTTTATTGATCCGAGCTCATAGAGTGAAACGACAGCCTAAACAAGACGAGTTTAATCATGGTTGTTTCTATTATAGAACACATACAATGACAGCTCACCTCCTTCATCAGCTCAAAAAATTTATTACCTCTTCCATCGACTTTCAACAGGAAAAATGGGATGGAAGGTGAGAATACAAGGAAACAGTTGATGACCTTTTTTTCCTCAAGATAAGATACAAGACAAGCAAAGACATTCTCGGTGCCTGTAGATTCTATATAGACAGACTAGAGAGAATATTTAAAATGCGTTTATTTAGATATGAATAAGTATTGTAACCTACCACGTCTCTCTCCATGTCCTCAAAGTATTTTCGGATTCCTAGCGCAACCTCGTTTACAGACTTGGACAATAGTGAAGTGTTGTAGCCTATCATTCCTCACTTAGCTGTCTGTTGTTTTTTATTTTTTGGTAAAAACTTACCTGTGGGTGTTATGCTGTAGTACATTGGTGTTCTTGATTTGATCTCTATCAATATTATTCATCATTAGACGAGTCAACAGAGTGTCTTAAAAAAAGACCTTACGACGGAAAGTGTATAGGTGAAGATACTGAAATACGCAGAGTCCTTGTGGCTTTGATAATAAAAAGGACGTTAATATGTTGCACTATGTTGTAGCTGTCTCAGATATACCCAACCACGATTCATGATGTGTGAAATGAGGGTGGATTTGGACTCTAGTTCATCCAACTCGCCAATGTCGCCCTGATCGTTCAGAGCAGGCATTGCATTCCACTCTCTTCTAAACTTGAACAAATCTTCTGCTGAATAGCTGTTTAGCATTGATATAGTGTCTTGGCGAGAAATGTTGAAAGGTGGGTCCTTGATCAGCTTTAAATCATATTTGGAGAGCGGAACTTGTTGTGCCATATTATTATTAGTAGTAGTATAAACAAGAACAAGAAAAACAAGAAAATAAAGTCAACTGAGATTGGTTTTTATTATTAATTTCAAGAAATAAAAAAAAAGGGAGTGTATTGAGGTATTGGAAAAAAAAAAAAGAAAAAGAAATGCGAGGAACAAACAGATGCTAATATTGTGGAATAAGAAGAGTGGACATAGTGAAAAGAAGGAAAGGTATGAGCTGTATATAATAATAATAATAGTAATAAAATAATAATGGTAATGAAACTATCTTCTTGCGCCAACAACAGATGTGGATGGAATACTTGCTTCCAAAGCAGGAAGATGGCAAAGGGTTGCATTGTCTGCCGACTCTTCGGGGAAGCCAATCATGGATCCCAATTGTTTGGTGAACTCGTGTACGGCATCAGTGAACAGCCCGCCAGTAAAGCTATTATGCTGTGCAAGGTTTTTAGCCCATGTGCTAACTGATTCGGGACTATAACATTCTCCTTCTCTCAGCTTGGATGCCGTATTTTGGATCGCAATCTTCCAAAACTCATTCAAGTCTTGATACAAGTCTTTTTTCAATGCATTGTTCGCTATTGAATGATGATAATGGTTAGCTTTAGCAAGCAAGCAAGCAAAAGGATAGGATACTTACCATCGTTGTCCCAAACTGGCAATCTGTGTGCCATGTGTGTTGCGTGGTCAAGAAAAGCAAAACATGTGGTTGGGAACACTAGCGAGGAGGTGAAATGATTTGCGTATTGAGTGATTGTGTCCTAAAAATATACCATGAATTATTAATATATAAATAAATACAAATAAATATAGTATTATAAAGATGATGACGTACGGTTAAATCTGTTAGGCACTCTCGTACTCTAGAAAATGTATAGTCGTCTCTTCCAGGCCCATTGCGGTTATAGGGAAAGCTGTCTGCAAACTTCTTTTCCATGTCGTGCAGTACCGCTACCGATGACGATATCGTAGGAAGTGGGATATACGACATGATGTCCTCTCGCACTTCAGAGTGAGCTTCCAATACAGAGTTGATGATGTTTATCAGCGCACCTTTATCCATTGTATCTAATAGCAAGTTTAGTATATAAATATAATATAAATATAAATATAACCATAATCATAATCATACCTAGCATCGCTCCTCTCGTTGATCGTTTTTGAATACCACTTTTGTGTCGTTTTATTTCTGCGTATCTAGTGCTTTTGGTTGTTAGGCGTGGTGACACTTGCTTTTGAACTTGGCAGTCATCCATCTCCTCATCTTCTGAACGACGCTTTCGTCCTATATAAAAAAAAATACTACGTAAGCTAACTCGTCACTTAATAAATAATCAAAATATACAATATATTACCTCTCATTAGCTCGGAATTGTTATAAATAGAAGACATGTTTTCTTTGTTTTACTATTATTAAACAAACAAGAAATGAAAATGAAAATGAAATGAAAGAGAGATGCTGATGTGTTTATATATATATATATGTAATAAAAATAATAGCAATAAAAAAAATAAAAAAATAAAAGAAAAAAAAGAAAAAAAAAGGAAAAGGAGTGTCGTTGACCACAACTGCGACCGAATTTCAATTGGTTTCCAAAAAAAAATTGAGTCACTTATTGAAATTCAGCATGACTATTTGTGAATGTTCTCGCACTTTCAGTTAAAAGCATTTTACTATTCAAAAACAAGCCACATCTGAGTGAACTCTCTTATGTTTTTTAGTTCATCATGAAATATAGTTATTGCATTATTCTTTTGCCAAGTTTCAAATTGACATGTATTCTTTTTTTATTAATTTAACGAATCACATTGCACGATTTCTATATATGGTAATTGAAATATGCATGAGTTTTGCTCTCTTGATTTCCACGGTTTCAAGATTACCATCATATTTTTCTACTCAAGTAACTGAATAGGAAGACCATTTTTCAGATGGTAAGATAGGCTATGTTAAGCGATAAATAAACAATTGAATATTATATATTTAATTACTTTGACTTGCATCTTAAAATGCGCACCTTGGCTTAAAGTTAAGCATAGCTTTCATACAGAAAACAACGGCTCGATTTTCATATTAAATTTTTAATAGTAAAAATACCAAAGCCAAGCATTGGACTGTTATGTAAATATATCTACAGTTTATAATTTAATTAAACTTTTATAATACCCTTTCATAGACGTAGAGTTGATGACTTATTTGTACTCCAGAAACTAGCAGTTGATATTTTTGATGTATTTAATTTCAAGTACTTGAATAAGAAAAGTATTGAATCCATTTCATGAATATGTTTGATGGTAGTTTAAATAGATGTATAGAACTGAGCATAAAAGACATTCAGTTTACATATAATTTTGATTTTTTTTTTTTAAAAAAAGAATTTGCTTTATTCAAAAGATAAAAACTCACATGAAAACATTCCTTTTGTTAATACAATATGCTAGATGAGGTTATTTTTTTTTTATCTATACCAGTACCGTTGAAATAAAAACACCCCTTGGTGCTCCTACAGTTACCTTTAAAGTCGGTGTCGCCATTATAGTAAAAGTTAGCACTAATCCAGGACTAGGCACTTTCCAGTACCCCCTATCACCATAAAGGCCATGATGTCACATATATCCCCAACTACTGCAGCGATTTTTCTGTAAACAAAAATGAACCATCTTGATAGAACGTACAAAGAATACCTTCTAGAAATATCAATCAATAATTGAATACAAAGACAATCAACCGAATATGGTATGTTATAACATTATTTTTCTTTGTCAACTTTTCTAAAGCGAATTCAGCTTGGATCCTTAGCGCCAACAAAACCTAACAGAAGCGATCTGAGGCGTAGGTATATATTGCTTCAATTATTGTACGTAGAAATCAATTTTAAATAAACTAAACAACTTATTTTCTTTTATATTCTGCATTGGTGATCGTAGCAATAACAAGCCTTATTTGTTTTCTTTTTGGATACCAATTACAGGGATGATCATTATCCATCAAGCTTCTCTAGCCAACTTTGCTGCATGCCAACTTGTACAGAAAGCTGCATATTAATTTTTTTATATATTACATACCACACCCAGATTATGCAATTTGAATAAGAGGGCTGTATTTACTTATCATCCAACTTACGTATGGGCATATTACATAATAGAGGTTTTCGTAATATACATTCCTTTTGGATAGCTCTTTTATTTTGCTTCTATACAACCATAATTGTACTCTTAACTTTTGATATCGACTCTTTTTTTTTGAGAGATTTACGCGGCCAATGATTGAGATTTACAAATTTAAAAAAGAAATCCACTTTCATCCGCTTGGAACATCAAATAACTTGATTTTGGATATAAGCACTATTGTGTGATATAGTCGTTTATATAGTCATCATTTTGTTTTCAAATCTCTATTTACAATTCACTTTATCCTATTTTTTTTTGAGCTCATATCTAGGATAGTGAAAAAAATTTTTTTTTTCATAGTGGCGACCACTATACTTAAACATAGACCTTTGTACGATGGATAATAACAAACTCTTCATATTAAGACATTTGTAGTAGAATGATGATCTTTACTTAAAAGAGGCACTAATAGAAAAAGAAAAGCCTTTGACTTGAGACTATTTTTATGTTCTTTATCGCCAAGCTGATCTCTATGAGATTACTAAGCCATTAACAAATTGCTATCATTGACACTAATGAAAAAAGGAAAGTGCTGATATGTATATATATAAATGTTGCGCGGAACTAAAGGTGGTGAAAGTAAAAGGAGTTTTAAAGCCTATAAGGCTTTCCAAAAATGTACTATCTGCTCCATCTTTCACATAGAAAAACTGCTCCAAACACGCCAAATGTTGAAACTTTAAACAATAATTTCATAAAATCCAATTCATTTTAAAACCCCTTTTCTATGAATCTACATACTTATGTATAAAATAATAACTACGGGCCCAAGACGTATCCATGAAATCATGTTTAAAAATAGGAAGTATGAGTTTGAAGCATCATTAGTAATATTACTTATTAAATAATAAGATGATAGATGGAGATAGAATGTTTTATTGCAAAACAAAACAGTTTTCGGGACTTTTAATCATTAAGATTTTACAAAAACCACTCTATAAATATTTGATTAAAGGCACCCTACTCGACGTTTTTGAATAGTTTCATTCATAACGATTATAATGAAATAGCCTTTACAGAAGCATTTCGTCTTTTGGGCTTACTTCGGCCATCTCCGATCAGACTGAGACGAAAAGTAATCAGAAAAAAAATGGTGGAGAAGGATAAGACTTCCGACATGCAAATAAAATCACTGCATTATTGAAAAACCACATGTGTGTCATTCTGGATAATTGTACTAAGTTTTTAATGTCCCTTGTTTTACCTTTTATGTTATTATTTCCCTCATGAAAAATTTATATACAACTCGATAAAAATTTCCCCCCCTCAAAAAGTATTTGTACGTCATGTTGCTCATCTTGCTTTGAATTAAAGTGGAGTGCCCTTAGTCTAGAACTCGAGTTACACGTCTGGATAAATATGTTTCCATGGAATACATCAGATAACAACAGTAGGTGCTTCTTTTTTAATTTTAATATCTCATTATGCTGTAAAAGTCAAATCTTCCTCGCTTAAAGTACTACTTTGGAATACCGTTTATTATCTATCTTTGTTATTTTTTAATTTATATACATATTAAAATGTGGATATTATGATAGCTTAAGTGCTTAGTAAGTCTTTCCAATGACAGTATATACTATCAGCGTTAGCTAGTATAGATATGTATTCATACGCTTAAGTACTATATCCATCAATCACTGAAATCTTTCTATCCTTATCTGTACCACTTTGTGAAAGTGTGTTTTTACGTCTTTTGCTTGGATAAAGACATTCCCACATCCCGATGTTTTTAGGTGAGAATCCCTATGGAGTTTGAATCCTAGTTTAGCTCAAAA
>VCJM01001018.1:0-11704 GCA_024139495.1 Backusella sp. ASU-2019c | reverse complement strand
AAAAAAAAAAAAAAAAGCAAGCGACTACTCCAAGAGATCTTTTTTTTTTTTAGTAAAAAAAGAATGTTGATGTCTACTTTAGAAATAGGACAATAAAAATCTTGATAAATCAAACATTTGTCTAATAAGAATTAGTTTTAAAGATAATTCAGGACTATGAAAAGCTTAAATTTACGAAAACTTTTATGCAGATTCAGGTTGAGGATATCATTTTACAAAATTAAGAAAGTTTTAAGGCAGTCGATAGAATGTAGTTGGTTAAATGATTAAAATCAGCATTTCTTAAACTACTAACAGAAATACTGAAATAGACAAGCATCTTAGTAGATCCATACCTTTTTGTTTACATCATTCTATTCACTTAAAAAATGTTGAGCATTAGGTTATAACAATAGTAAATAAAACATGGAATCTTTAAATCAAGTAGCTCTATATTATGAGTTTGTCGATATGCACCTTACTTTGAATAAAAAGGAGGTTATAGTTGATAATAATAAAGCTTGTATTTACAAGTATTGCAGATCAGCCCTAACCATAATAAACAATGCAAGGAAAAACAGGATCACACTATTGAATGGGGAGTTGATTTCTTTCATTAGGCACTGGATCATCATTTAGGGCATTATAGTAAAAATCAGGGTAGTTTGATACAGATGATCAGTTAAAGAATTACAAATTGTTTTATTAATTAAACTGAATATTAGCGAAATCCGAAAAGCAATATAACAAGAATTACTATCGCTGCAAAGAAACTAGTCTTGTTATTCCCAAAAACCAGGATCACAAAAGAGACAGAATGGATCAAGTGTAAACAAGCTACCATCTACAAAAGTGGAAGTGCTACAAAACACATTGCCTTATTGGAACGTTTTTTGTCTTTTTTACAAAAACGCATGTGACAAAAAAATACCACGAGCAAGATGATCATGTGTGTATAGTTTTTAATAAAACGATTAAAAAAGCGGTTGAATATTCTACGAGAGGCAAATTAATGGTTTATTATTGAGAAAATGTAAACATTAGATGCACACGATCTCAAAAGACGAAATTGAAAGTTGAATAAGCAAAGATGAATAAGTGGTAGAAGCAAATGCAATAAAAAAAGAATACAAGAAATCAGTCGATCAATACAGAAGACCGTAGAAAAAAAAATATACAGCTTTACAAAGAGTAAAAAAAAGAAGAAGCAAGAAAAGGGGGGGTATGCATAAAAGAACAGGTAATTATAATACGTCTGTGCGTAATGTTGATGTTGTTATATAAAAAAAATGAAAGTGTGGGGAGGGATTTATAATGGCATAATATTTTCAGTAGTTTCTTTTCCTTTTCTCTTTGCATTGCGAGTAGGAGACAGTGTTCTGATAAAGCGGATTTTATGAGTGTTTTCATTCGTAGTAACAGACGCTTTCTTTCGAGCAGGTGGTTCATCATCTGATGTATAATCCTCCAGCTTTATTTCTTGTAATGGTAATCGTTGATATGATGCATTGTCTTGGTGCGACGATGATCGAGTCAGCTTCTTCTCTTCTTTTCTTGTTCGCCAAACTCGAGGCGCTCTGTTTTCATCTTCGTCTTGGTCGTCGTTTTGGTTATTATTTGTTTCATTCTGAATGAGGGCTTGCTCATCGTCTGCATCTTGATCTTGATAGATGTTGAATACCCAGGAATTAGTTGAGTCATAGTGATCGTCTTGGTCTGTTGAAGGAAAGACTGGTTCAAACTTTGTATCTTCATCAAAGATGGAGCGCTTTTTTGAATTGAATATTGAGGGTGTTGTATCTAGAGGGGACATGGGACATAGACTTGAAGAGAATAAGTCTCCTTCATCCGATTCTTCTTCGTCATCATCATCGAATATTGAGGAGCGAGGTCCATTCTATTGCATTGAGGGCGATTAGTTTTTACGTCTTTTTTTTTGCTTATAAATAGTCAAAGCATACCTTTTTCTTGTCAAATATGCTAATCTTATCGCTGCCCAAGAACATGGTAAGGTTTGGATGCGAGCTCTCTTCCTCCTTAACAACTTGCATTAATTTTTCATTGAAGTTTGTTACAGGAAGTTGGTAGACATTTGGCCGAGTTCGGCCAGAAAGTCCATTAGATTGTGAATCTATGGTCATGCGAGAGAGGCGAGTGCAAGGAGTGAAGGTAAGGTAAGGTGTTTGTTGCATAGTCGAGTGCCTTTCAGGTGATTCATGTTCAAACAGTCGATTATTATGTCTAGATGATGGTGTATTAAGTCCGTAGTTTGACATTGTGGTGAGACGGGAAAAAAATATAACGAAAGGAGAATAAAAGGCTTTATAAAAAAAACAAGAAAGAAAAATACTTATTTTTTCTTTCATTGTTTTCAGAACCAGCTTCCATTCTCCGCTGTCCAATTAAGTGTTATTATTTCATCATACAGTTACTAAATACGGTAATTGGTTTTTTTTACGCGATGAGATGATCAAAAAATAAAAATTAAAAAAAATAGAGCGAAAAAAAAATACGCTCCTTTTCGTCAGTGAAGGACATTAATATTCATATAGGTATTTCAAAGTTAACTAAAAGACGACAGTTCTCTTATAAGGAATTGAATATCAGGTTGTAAGTATAATGATTCAGCTGTATTGCTTATAAATGTTATCTCTACTTTTTTATTATTATTATTGTTATTGATGTTGTCAGCTACAAATGAAAAAGCAGAAATAAAAAAAAATGAAAAAAGAGAGAGCATTAAAAAATATTAAATTGCATTTTTTTTTAATTTGTGTGGGATTTGAAATGCCCGATCACGGATTGGATGTCATGGTGTGGAGTATGTGCTTTGTATTCTTACCATGATCTTTATATCTCTTTCTTTATGAAAGCAGATGCTTCTTATTATAGTTATTATTATTACTATTCATTAATGATGAATTTATTAGATAAACAATCTATTTATTATTGTTTATTACTAGTGCCTTGTTTATGACAATCAATTTCATCATCATTACGTTCAATTAAAACTATAACCTATAAATAAAAAATGAGTGAATTTATATTTTATAATGATAAAGAAGTTACCATAGTTGTTTGTTAAATAAGCAAGTGTAATGAAAACCAGCAAAACGAAGAAAAAAAAAGTTTTTGATTTGCATTGATCACCAATCCATTTCTCTACTCTATTATCACCATGGATATATATCATTTTAATGATGATAATGGTAACGAATTATAACTTGATTATGCTTATAATACGGAACACGATATATAAATGCATAATCAAAGTAACTGGTGGTAATGATAGCAATAAACCAGAAATGAGGAGCATACAAGAATTGGTTAAAAAAGAAATTGCGTTACTCCCTTTTTCATGTAATTTACATTTTGTGCATATACAATAATTACTATGATTATTGATATGCGTATAATCAAATAGCTATTGAGCCATGTTAGTATCTTTATTCTTTTGTCATGTTAGTGATTTGTTTATTGAAGAGAGAATATTCTCTTGAAATGCTATTATAGAGATAAAAAAAAAGAAATCTAGTCAATTTTATTTGTATTTCCACTTTGAGAAACAGGAACGGTGTTCTGCATAAAAGTGATTTGAAAGTAACACTTTATAATATGCTTTCTTTTCTTTTATAACACAATGAATACAAATGGAGTAGAGAGCGGTTTTATTTTTTTTCTTCTTCTTAAATATTTAAAACCATTTCACTGTCCTACTCTTAATCTTCGAGCTGATTTACTATAAGAAGCAAAAAGTTATACTTTTAGAAAACAGAAAGTCTGTCTTTTTTTTCATCCATAATTGATTTAAAGTGCTTTTTCACTATTGCCATTGTTATGATGTTTATAAAGAAAAAGAAAAAAAAAGCCTGTTTCCTGATCAAGATGAAGTAAAAAGGAAGGGTATGAAACGAAGAAAGAATAAAAGAGGAAGCGCTATCCAAAGAAAAAGGTCTTTTTAGTGGAGCTCCAAAATAGAGAGATATAGAGCGGGAAAAGAGTCATAACTACTCCATTTAGGAAATAATAATGGAAAATGACACTACCAGAACCCAGTCACAAAGATCCCCAATGTTTTAAGGATCCCCTCTTCTCACCAGCTATCTATATATCTCTCTCTTGACTTAAATTTTTATTTTCTT
This sequence comes from Backusella sp. ASU-2019c, assembly GCA_024139495.1. Lineage (NCBI taxonomy): Eukaryota > Fungi > Mucoromycota > Mucoromycetes > Mucorales > Backusellaceae > Backusella > Backusella sp. ASU-2019c. The sequence goes on along the minus strand of VCJM01001018.1, from coordinate 7,583 downwards.
ATTCTTCTTCTTGTATTATAATGTCTCTACTACGTCTTGCCTCCACAAAGCTCCCTACCGCCTCTAGTCCCTTGAGAGTTTTGGCTGCTGTAAGTATTTGCTGATACAAGGCGCTTGTCTATTCTATTTACTAAAAAAACCCGCCTTTTTCAAGTCTCAGCAGTTCCGTACACATGCTACTACTGTCGGTGACAAGGATAAGGCTCCTCGCTTGGCTGAACTACGCAAAAAGCTTAGAGAAGAGGACGCCGAAATTGAAGAGTTTGTCAATCCTGGCTTTACAAAGAAACTGACGCACACTGAAGCCTTGGAGTTGAGAGAAACTGTTGTCCAAGGCACAAAAGTCAAAACCACAAAACTGTACGTTATCAATCCTTAGAAATAATATGACAAGATAACCCATAGCTCTCTCTTTCTGTATAGTAAGCAGCCTCGTTTGCCAGACTGGTTAAAGACAGAGATCCCCGCCGGACAAAACTTTGGTAAGATTAAGAGAGATCTGCGTGGTTTAAAACTTCACACTGTTTGTGAAGAGGCAAGATGTCCAAACATTGGCGATTGCTGGGGTGGCGGAGAACATCAGACTGCCACTGCCACCATCATGTTGATGGGTGATGAATGTACCAGAGGCTGTCGTTTCTGCTCTGTAAAGACAAACAGAGCTCCTAAGCCTCTTGATCCTCATGAGCCTGAGCACACCTCAGAAGCCATCAAACGCTGGGGCTTGGACTATGTCGTGTTGACAAGTGTTGATCGTGACGATCTTGCTGATGGTGGTTCAAAGCACTTTGCAGAAACTATCAGTAAAATCAAGCAAAAGTAAGTTTTTTTTTTATCAAGGTAACATTGCTTGTTGTTTGATGACTAATGAATGACAATAGGGCCCCTCATATTTTGGTAGAATGCTTGACTGGTGATTTCGGCGGCTCTCTACAAGGTGTTGAGAATGTTGCCCTATCAGGATTGGATGTTTATGCACACAACATTGAGACCGTTGAGGCTTTGACACCTTATGTTCGCGATCGCCGCGCCGGTTTCCGTCAGTCACTCAAGGTGCTTGAGCATGCCAAGAAGACCAGACCCGATTTAGTTACCAAGACATCCATCATGCTTGGCTGTGGCGAGACCGATGAGGAGGTGCTTCATGCACTCGAGGAGCTCCGTAAAGTCGATGTTGATTGTGTTACACTCGGCCAGTATATGCGACCCACAAAGAGACACATGAAGGTTCATGAGTATGTGTCACCAGAGAAATTCAAGCATTGGGAGACAAAGGGTATGGAGCTGGGCTTCAAGTATGTAGCAAGTGGTCCTCTTGTAAGATCAAGTTATAAGGCTGGCGAATTCTATATCAGTAATATCTTGAAGAAGCAGAAAGGTTTACCTACTTCTCCTCACCCTCCTTCGTCATCTGCTGAAAAGTCATTATAGGCCTTTTTTTTTTAATCCTCAATAATTCTACATATAAAAAGAAAAAAAAAAGAAAAAAAGAATAATATTATGTATGTCTTGTCTATTTTATTTTAATAAAAGTTGTATAGTTTATATTTAACCTCTTTTTGTTGATTTGAGATGACATATCATTTCAAACAAGGTGTTACAAGAAATTCACATAAATACGTTTTAGTATGCAAAAAATAAAACCACTTGTCTTTCTCACCCCTTTCTCTTTGTTTTTTTCTCTCTCTTTTTTCCCTACCCCTTAAAGGTTTTTTCCCTCTTAAATTACATAACAAATCATCATGACTCTATATGAATCAAACCCTAGAAAGGACCTCCCTCTCTTACCAGACTTTACCCAACTCTCTGAAAGAGTCTGGCGCGTCATGGGATTAAATCCAGGCAAATTCACACTTCAAGGTATTTATATATATATATATATATATATTATTTAATATAACGATTTTTCTCATAATTAATAATCATGTAAATAAAAAATAAAATAAAACACAAAAACACACAGGAACAAACACTTACTTGGTAGGACACTCAAACAGAAAGGTATTAATCGACTGCGGCGAAGGAAATCCATCGTACCTGCCACTATTGATCGAATCTCTTTCAAAGATTGATCCAGAAGCATACATTTCCGATATCCTCATCAGCCATTGTCACAAGGATCATTGGGGTGGACTAAGTAGCATTATGTCATCTGAATTGAACAACAAAAGAACAATTAAAATCCACAAATTTCCGCTTTTGGAAAAAAGTAGCTTTTATAAAAACTTGGAACTCTTCCCTGAGGATCTTGAACATTGCAGTTTAGAGGACAATCAAATCATCGAGGTCGATACAGACACAAGAATTCGTGTCCTTCATACACCTGGTCACGCATACGATCACTGCTCGTTCTATTTGGAAGAGGAAAACATCGTCTTTACCGCTGATTGTATCCTTGGCCACGGATCAGTGTCATTTGAAGACCTGACCCTCTTTATGAAGAGTTTATACAAAATCAGAGCACTCAATCCTGCCAAGCTGTACCCGGGTCACGGTGCCATTGTCGATGAAGCACTTGACAAGGTGGATCAGTACATCTCTCAACGTTTATCAAAAGAAAAACAAATTCTAGACATTATAAAGGAAGATACAACAGTTAAATGGACAGCCATTGAACTAGTGGATCGCATGAATAACAATGCAAGCTCGGAAATGCACATTGATCTGATAGCTGTTATTGTGCGCACCGTGGTTTTGCATCTCATTAAGCTCTATGATGACGGTAAAGTGCGGTTGGTGAATGTAGCCAAGTTTAAAGAAGTGAATGAGGGCTTGGACCCTTATAATCCAGATAACGCCTTTTCGGTTGTCAATCTTAAATGGATATATTGTGCTGACAGCAAACTTTAGTATATCATTTTTTCACAAGCATTTCCACTCCTTTCTTTAGAAATATCTTTTTTTTTTAGATTTATATAATATTTAATATACTTTTTTTTATTTATTTATGTATTTGTATTTGGAAAACATTAATAAAGCAATATGATATGAACACCGTTTTATTATAACAATTTACGTATAAGAAAAAAGAGGTGGGTATTTTTTGATGTTTTTCATATGAAAGTGTTGAGGTAAAAGAAATGAAACAAAAATGGTAATTTTTAATGCTATTTTTTTTTAGTGCACATTTATGTATACTTTGTATTATATATGACCGTTAGGGACCGTTAAAGACTGATTTCTATCATTTTCTGGATATTACTACATGAATTACATGGTATAGTGCATGTAACGATATCCTAATTCTTAATTACTTTTGAAGCAAGAGGTACAACGAAAATATATAGGAGAAAAAAAGAGTAAGCATAAAATGAGCATTATACGCAAACTTGAACAAAACAAAAAAACTGTAAAGTTTATATCCATTTCTACCAACTAGATTCAACCTGTCTAATCCATTCCAATCAGGAACATATTGCTGCTATATTGTTAACGAGTAGTATCGAAAATCATATTGCCCAAGGACTCAGGTTTAGGTTTAAACTTGAACCTCTGCTTATTGTTTATTTCTAACAATTTAAGCGACATCAACCACCATGACTCCAAGAAAAGAAGAAATATTATATCGAGTTTCCCAACATTTATACTTAAAAAAAAAATTCTCGACGCAAATATACTCCAGAAAGGTTCTGGCCATGTTGAAAGTCTACCAAGAAGCGCAAATTAAAGAGCCTACTTTACAATCCTTATAATACAACAAAAAAGGAAATTTGATAAGGCGACTACCGAAGATCACTTTTCTGGAGATCAGGGTTTGGACGAACCAGTGGAATGCACAGATATATTTTGTCAATTATACTTGCCTCTTTTTGTAGCTCGCAAAAATACCATTGACCACATTACCATTTGATCATATATAATTATGTCATTTATGAGGTATAAAATTCACTCTATCCCATGTTGTATTTTTTTTTTTAAACAATTTGCGCGATATGGTTATCCCCTTACACTTGCTGATGCATAAATAGGTTTAATAAAAAAGGATGTATACTTCCAACAAAAATAAAATGAAAGAAAAGAAAATCAAAATCAAAATCAAAAGTCATTATAAAAATGATCCACTTAAATTTGTATGATTTACGATAATCGCTTAACAATGATAAGCTTGAGTGACTTATGATATCATATGAATGTTTTTGGTTAATCTCACTATCTATTATTTTTACCCAAAAAGAAAAAAAAAGGCACTTGCACATCATTTTTTTTTAAAAAGAAAAATAGAAAAATGACAATACAATGACTTTTATATATATATATATATTTATGTAATAGATGATGATGTACTGTATTAAATATATTAAACATGATCCAAAAGATACACTTGTTAAATCAAAAAAGTGTATTAAATCTAATCTAATTGATATGATAAATTGTTTTATTGGTTATCGATCAAGGTCACACAAAAAAACTAGCCCATAAAAAAGAGATAGATGATCTTTTGTTGGAAGGTATATGCTTGTCAGTTTGCATATGATAATACAAGCAGCAGAAAAGAACATGCATGTATTTCCTAAACAATAACAACGTATGACTAGATCGTGTCCATGTAGACTGATATAATGTCTGATTATAACGAGAAAGATATGAATCAGTTGATTTGTGTCGATGTAATATTTTGGTGTTCTTGTGGATGGAGTACCTTGGAAAATACATTACATAACCCCGTTCTGCTCCTTATCTTCCTTTTGTCTTTTTGTATCCTAGCTAATTTTTTTGTTTTTTTTAAAAAAAAAAACAGTATATCCTACTCGTGAATAAAAGATTGATTTACTGATTTTAAAGCCATAGATTTTTGTTTTAAACTGGTTATTTTATATATAAATATTTTACTGCATGATACATATAATTGACGGGAGAGACAGGGTTGTTGATAAGATATGATGGTAGAAGTTGGATGACACGTGAGTTTTGAACTCAAGGGGGAATCTTGTCTTATCTTTATCTTTATTCCTTTAAAGGAATTAAAGTTTTTTACACAAGCCAATCACTTTTTCCTTGTTGAAAAAAAAAAGGGTTAATTTTTTCCGCTATAGTTCCAGCCTGTAATTTAAAGTCTATCTAGAACAATGGGAGATTATAATGATACACGTTTTCTCCAGTAATAATAGCATACATATAATAAAAAAAAAAAGAGAGAGACGAAGTTGCATAAGAAGATCAGTATATAAATATAATATAATATGTAATGAATCTTTATGTGGTTACCTAAGGTAATGACTTTCTAAGATAAGACAATAATTAAGTTTTTTTTTTGTCCCCCTGATAAGCTAAAAGCATTTTGTTACCGATTTTAGATTATGATAGGGACTTAATCAAATACACTTTTTTTGTAACACCTCAAATGCCCGAATGTTTTTTTTTTACATAATTCCTTTCAAAATGATATAAATACCGGTCATTTCATTCCAATTTTCGATCTTCTTTTTTATATTACCTTTATAAAACACATCACAACAAAAATGGCTATCGTCTCCAACCCTTCTATTCTCGACAAATATCTCTCCCTTGATCAACATGACAGGGTCCAAGTTGAATACGTTTGGATCGGTGGCAGTGGTTCATTAAGATCCAAGACCAGAACCATTGACTTCGTCCCCACCTCTGCCGACCAATTGTCTGAATGGAACTACGATGGTTCTTCCACCTCCCAATCCGAAGGTCATGACTCTGATCTTTTGATCAAGCCTGTTGCTCTTTTCAATGATCCTTTCCGTGGTGGTAACAACAAGTTTGTTATTTGCGAAGTTTACAACCCCGATGGCACCCCTCACCGTGACAATGCTCGTTTTGAGTGCAAAAAGATCATGGACCAATATGCTGACTCCAAGCCCTGGTTCGGTATTGAACAAGAATACATGCTCTTTGATCCCGAGACCAACAAGCCTTATGGTTGGCCCAAGCACGGCTATCCCGAGCCTCAGGGTAAGTACTACTGTGGTGTAGGTGCTGGCAAGATCTTTGGTCGTGATATCATGGAAGCCCATTACCGTGCCTGTCTTTATGCTGGTATCAACATTTCGGGTGTCAATGCTGAAGTTGCCCCCGGCCAGTGCGAATACCAAGTCGGTCCCTGTGAAGGTATCTCCATGTCTGATGAGCTCTGGGCTTCTCGTTATGTCTTAGAACGTGTTGCTGAAGATTTCGGCATCATTGTCTCTATCCACCCCAAGCCCATCAAGGGTGACTGGAACGGTGCCGGTTGTCACACCAACTTCTCCACCGAAGCCATGCGTAACGAAAATGGTATCGTCGCCATTGAGGAAGCTATCAAGAAGATGGCTAAGCGTCACAAGGAGCACATTGCCGTCTATGGTGAAGAAAATGATCAGCGTTTGACTGGTAAGCACGAAACTGGTAACATTGACAACTTCACCTATGGTGTTGCCAACCGTGGTGCCTCCATCCGTATTCCTCGTCATGTTGGTAAGGATGGTAAGGGTTATTTGGAAGATCGTAGACCTGCTTCCAACATGGATCCTTATCTTGTCACTGGTATCATCCTTGAATCCACTTTCTTCCCCGAAAACTAGATCAACTCTCTCATCATTATTTATTTTTGGAAAAAATGATTACAAAAAAAAAACTTGATTGTGTATATTACTTAAGAAATTTATATATTATTCCCCCTCTTTTTTTAAAACAATAAATATATAACTAATTTGTATAAATTATAAATTCTAAAAGCATTTGTCTTTAAATTATTTATCTACTCAGAATGGCATCATTTGTACCTTATCTCTTATCTAAAAGCATGAAACACATAAAGCCGTTTTTAGATCAATTATCAATTTCTATACTTCTGAGTGCATCATCATACATATACTCATTCTTTTTTTTATAGTAGAATGCATAATTTTTTTTTTTACAGAAAATTGCTGTTTCAAGTAAAAGAAAAGAGTCAAAACAAACAATCAATAAAGAGAATTATTTCCTGGATAGTTTCTTCTTTCTGTATGAGTTTAATAAACGAACTAACAAGAGGTAAAGTCAAGATAAATAAAAAAAAAGATTGTATAGTCGTTTTTTTTTTCTTTCCCTGTGACTATAACAACTAATTAGAGCTTTGTGATTGATATACTATCGCTACTATTTCTATAGTTTGCCCTTTCTTTTTAGTCGTTGTCTTTGTTTAATTCCAACCTGCAAAATCACCTGTGATTTATATCCTTTTTCCGGCATTGGTGAACTCAAATAAATACGCATTTTTTGCATGATTCAAAGTGAGATATTGATATGAAGTGATAATAACAGACGAATTTATTTGTATATAAATATCACAAATCAAAAGGATCACATACACCTCATCTTTGAAAACGTGTTTTTTTTAACAAGAAATAATTCAAAATATCCCAAGATGCAAGAAAATAAAACTATGATAAGCACGGTATTTGGGTAGTGAATCCGGAACTCAGTCCACTAATTTTAGCCAATGATTATTTATTATTCTGGCCTGATCCCACTTTTACACTGTAAAACTTACCAGATACCAGAGAAATACCTTGGGTATTCTGACAAGTCGGTCCGGATTGAAAAATAGCTACACAAGTGATAAAAATGGAGATTATTATATGCATTTTTCCAAT
>VCJM01001017.1:28745-42978 GCA_024139495.1 Backusella sp. ASU-2019c | reverse complement strand
AAAAAAAAAAAAAAAAAAAAAAAAAAAAGTCTCAACTCACACCATACACACTTTTACACCATACATTTACTACTATTTTATTATTGTATTTGCAATTTTTTATGTGTAATTATTTCTCTCCTTATATTTACCTCTTCTTTTTATTTTCTTTTTATTTTTTTTATTACAATTACTTTATGTATTTTTCTTGTCCATTTATTCGACCCTATATTCCGAATTTTACTGTTTACCTTTTTTTTTTAATTTTTTCATTAAAATATATATGACTGGCTTGGCCCACTATTATTCCAACAATTTGTTTCCGGTTTTTTTCTTTTAAAGAGTAATAAATAGAATTACTAAAAACATAAATATCTCCAAATATGTATTTGTATAAGGGTTTTTTTATAACTACTGTTTTATTTTACCTTTTGATAACCTATAGGCTTAATAGTACCTATAATTTCGTTAAAAATTCAATAACGTTATAATAAGCTTCACATAAAGACTACTAAGGAAAGACGTGTACCAAGTCCCTTATGTTTTAGTAAGCATGAGTCTAATGATCAAATAATACTTGGACACAGCTCTATTACCAATATAGTATATTATGCTTTTAAACTTAAATTGATTTCGCTGTAACTACACATATATTATATGATGTCTATTGTAAAATGATTCGATTTTCAAAAATAAAATTGAATGTGTTGGTGTAAGATTATATAAGTATGCTTAATTAAAATTGTCAACACAAAGAACAGTGACACCCAAGAGTATACTAAACAAAGAGTTTTAGTGTTGAACAATTAAAAAAACTTTATTGAATAGTCTACCAAAGTAGATTTGACCTGCCTTTCTTTTACATCTAAAAGAATACCATAGACTCACACTTGGCAAAAAAAAAAGAGTGACCAAACTCATATGAAAAGCTACGTATTTTTAGAATGTCATCTAATACTAGTTCTTGTCTACAGCTGTCCCGTTTTTTTTTTTGTGGAACTTATCACAAGATAAGACACAGAACAGAACACAGAACGCAGATACACAAACTTAAGTAAAAAAGTAAAAAAGTAAAAAAATGGATGCCAAGCCAACAAAGCCAATAACATTAAGAATATGCTTGTCACTGTCATCTACGTGATATTATCATAAAACAATATGTTTTAGAGTTTGTTATGACTATAGATTTGCAATATTCGATTTATGCTAGAAAATATAATGAAATCAACCATTGTAAAATGATACACAGAGTACAAAATGCATACGTTTCATCAAATATGTAAAACAATTTTTGAGCAAGCACCAATGAAATCGTGTACACTTTGACATCAAAAGACGGAAGAAAACCTGCAGCTGAATTATTGAGATAAGATAAGATTTCGGACAAAATCAAGTGAACCCGCGTATTAACTCCTAGATGAAGGTATAACTGATATCCTTTAATGATGGTATTGGTGATTGTTTTAAAAATGCAGTCTTTTGAAATGTATTTGTTAGTAGCTTTTAATACGAGTATAGGCTAATACTTTTTGCTTCATTTACAAATGATTAGCCATTTCTAATCATGACTGGATTTAGTGTGGTAAAATGATACATCAATTAAGTTTCGCAATTTATGATAACTTTGTATTAGCTACCTATCAAGGTTTTAAGAATGATATTTAAAATAAGCCAATTATTATTCGATACATTTCATTTTGATACAATTAAAACATGTATTTATCTACTGGCATTATACGTTTTCTATAATGTACATATCGAATCTTTTACTTTTAGGGTTCTCTCGCCATCGAGAAAATTCGTTTTCCTATTTTGAAGTTAAAAGGATTTGAAAAAGCCACAACGAAACTTTAAAAAAAAATGGAGGCTTGGAAATGATTAAATGTAAACTTGTCACAAACGAAAATATCCTTTCATCTGTTCTCTTTGTTGTGCTTATTTACTTTCTTCCACTTACTTTGCAGCAATATACCAACCCCGTATAACTTATTTCCATGCCCTCTTGTATAATGTACTTTACATGTCGATAACCACTACTGCTTACATTAATAGTGAAAGAAGGTAGCTATTTAAAGGTCAATGTAACTCCTATGTGTCATCTCCCCATTTTTAAATCAGCAACATTGAAAAAGTTGACACTCTCAGCAACAAATACGAAAACGAATTAAAGTACATAATACTACTTGCTGTAAAAGCCATGTTGATCGATTTACACGACGCGCCGTTTACTACTAGTGGCAGGAATTGGAACAAAGCGTGTCACATGTTTAAAATAATCGATATAGTCAGTCAATGGACTGAAGGGTCATTTTTAGACGATAAACCAAGTAAGGCAAACATAAAACATGATGAAAATAAAGATATTAATTGTATGCTCATCCATAATGCATTATTTTTTCTGTTGAATTGGTGGTAAAGTACATCTAAGCCACTTGGTTAGCCTGGATTGAAATAGCCTAAATTTTCATGATCAAATGTTACGTTACTTTTAGGCTTTTCTAAAAAGAACCAATCTGTTTCAAGTGACACATACCTTAAAATTGGTAAGTCAAAATTGGGATATCCAAATTGATGAGGGGAAGTCTACCTCCAAAAATGGGGTTTATCAGTATGAAACAAGTATCATTGATGACACTCTGCACGCCTTGTTTTCATCTCTGATTATCAGTGTTCAGTCCAAGAGCCAAGTCAATGCATTTACTATATTTGTTAATATTGGATTTCAACATCGCCAATGTATTGTAAAAGAATGGCTGATCAGTCCAGAAGCAAGGAATTCCACCTCATTGGTTTAGATTTAGATATAGGTAAGTTTAACATATGGAGGGTGCACCACATAAATGCATGATACACAATGCATCTCACTAAGCGGTTCTAATATAATATATGTAGACAATAAACTCAACTCAGTTCAGATTATACCATAACCGTACCCAGGCTTTGTTTGAAAAGGAGTTGCTAAGAGGTGAGTATCAATATATTATGACTGGAAGGATGGATTCGACAACAAAAACAAGATAAGGGTGCTATTGAGTGGAAAATATGCACCTTGAAACAGCAATGCCGAAGATATTGTTTATTATAATCTACAACATATACAACAAACACTACTAAACACGAATACAAAGCTTACGACTACAAAACAAAAAATACGACCAGTTCTATTTATGGTGGATATATCGCACACATGCAACCTTGTCATTAAAACAATCAAAGTTACAATACTCCTTAATTTCAGTAAACTCACTCAGGCCTTCACATATATATCTTTTGGTTAAAAGGTAGCACAGGAGCTGATGGATTTCCATTTAAATATGACTTCAAATAATGATGTAAAGAGAAACTCAGAAGCTTCAGAAATACAACAAGATAATGAAGGAATGCCAAGATGATACACGACAAAGCCACTTATACATCGTTGTACATGCTGATTATTATTTATGTGATTGAAAAAGAAACGAGGTTTTTATTAAAGCTAAAGTACAACAATGAGATTACATCGAAATGAGCTTCATTTAGCTTCATTACGTTGGTGGGGATGAGGAGCCCGATCTCGGAGAAAAAATACGGGCTCTAAATCGGAGGCGGATGACGCTGAGCCGATGGATATGGATTATGTAAAAAAAAAGAAAAGAAAAAAGAAGTATTAGTAAATGCAGTTTTTATTCATCATGAATATACCTCAAACTTAATGTTAAGAATAATACCAACATAATGATACTATGGATTTAAAACCAAATAGTTTGTGAACTTCCTTTTGTTACTAAATTAATTGAACCAAGCCAAATAACAACAACCAAAATAAACAAGCTTTTACAATAGCGATAATTTATTTTTAATCGAATTTAACCTATTTCTGTTGACGGGAACTTGACTTTCAAGATTTGATCAGGAAACGATACGAGAACGCATCCAATAGGTGAATAAGCATGCGGTGTTTATATTATGATGAAACAACGACAACGTGTTACAAATCGCTATCCTAACTAGAATTCCAATTTCTCATATGATTGAGTCAAGCTGCAGGTTCCGACTGATTGCCAGCTCTCCGGTGTCAAATTCCAGCACTGGGTTAACTTTTTTTTGTACAAAAAAGCGAGTTAATTTAAAAGGTTTTGAAAAATAAAAAGAATACAACTGGGCACTTTCAAAACGATTCTTATTGTCGATGGTTTCTGTGAAACATGGTAATTATACTCTCCATTTTCTCTCCAAGAGAGGCTTTATTTGTGTAACAAGGTGTAAAATATGAAGGCAATAAAAAACAACAACATATATCAAGTCAGAATAAAAAGAGTGAAACGAACAGCCATGAATGGACTAAAGTTCAAAGAGGGGACTTTAACTGCGGAGATCTACTCTATTTAAAATACCGTTTTTGTGTGACATAAAAAAGGTTTGATATAAAAAAGGGTTCCTTCGCAAACATTTTAGTATTTTCTTCTCTTCTACTCTTTTATTAAATTTAATAATAAAAACAGGTTTACCTATTTTATTCTCTTCATTTTATAATATAATACCGTAAAGATATAAAATGCCTGTTCCTGTTGAATTTAATTCTATCCGCCGCATGAGCACAATAACTGTGCCAAAACAAGATATTAACTTTGAGTAAGTTTTTTTTTAATGACATCTTGCTCATAGCTTGATTTGGCTGACTTTCTATAAATTTAGCGCTTATGATTTTCAACTCTGTCAGCCACAAACTGATATCAAAGGTGCTTTTGAATCGCGTGAACTTGAAGCTACCTTCTGCCGTGACTTTGCATGCTGCGGTTTAATCTTACAAGATCTTCATGACTTACTACAGCACTATGAAGAGTGCCATGTTCGATTTGAAGATGAAGAATCCAGTTTTTATGATGATAGTGAATCCAACTATTGGTCAACTACATCCAACAGCTCTATTGCTTCTTCTTCGGCTCCAAATAGCCCTATCTTAAATGATGATGATTCCATCAGTGCTCTCAAGAAAAAGGCAGCTGCCTATTTGTCTGATTTGTACAACACAAGCACATCTGGTATTTCTTCTCTTTATCCCACTGATTCTACTGAAATAACCTCTAGCAACAATATTAATCCTGAGGAAGCTGATACTGAGACTCCCAAAAAAGCTGGAAAGAAGAGAACATATAGCCAATTCAGCTCATCAAAAAGTGCTATTGATTTATTGACTCAATCAGCTGCTAAAAAGATTGCTCTCGCCTCTGGTGATTTATCCAGTCCCTTCTTAACTGATGAAGAGTTTTTAGCTCAAGCTGGTGCGCTTCTTGCCTCTTCAAATATCAATGTAAATGCCGACAAGCCATATAAATGTCCTGTAGCTGGTTGCGATAAAGCATACAAGAATCCCAATGGACTAAAATACCATAATCAACATGGCCATTGCAGTTTGGACAGTGATGAAAATGAAAATTCGATTTCAAAGCCTTATCAATGCACCATCGGCGACTGCGGCAAAAGATACAAGAATTTGAATGGATTGAAATATCACATTGAGCATTCTCACATGGCTGCTTTAAATCACACTTTAGCTACTTTTGGCTCTTCTATTTTCACAAACGCTCAGTTACCTCAACTTGAGTCCCCTGTGGATGATATTTCTCCTGCTATAACTGCATTAGCAACGCCCTATTAAGAAAAAACCATCTATTTATTTTCCCACATCCCTTTATCTTTGTAAACAACATCCTCATTTGTACAGCAACTGTTCTAAAAAAGAAATTCTGTATCAAAAAAAACAAAAAGCAATTTAAAACACTTGAGAAAAAAAAAAGAACTACCATCACCCCTTTCCGCCTCTGTACACTACCATCAATCTCATTCATATCCCTTTTTCATACTAGTTTCTGCTAACATGATAACGGGAAACATTCAAAAATATTCTCTTTTTTTTCTTTTTATCTATATCCAAAAGTATCTTGCTATTATTATTACCTCAAAATTATTATTATTTATCTTAATTTCAAAAATTGAATAAAAAAGTATTCCTTTATGATTCAAAGTTGGTCTTTGTAAATACAAATCTTGAAATAAGCTGTGAAAGGAAAAGAAAAAATGCAGATGTTTCAATTTAAGCTGACATCTTTCATCAAGCATGAATCCTTTACAACGCAAACATTCATAGGTAGTACACTTGAATTTGAGCGAATGGCAGCACAAAATCAAGGAGAACTTGAACAATGAAATATCCATTAATCACAAGCGTCTCGCGTGCTACTTTTTTATCAAATAAAGCCGCAGTTTACAACTGTGTAACAAATCGTCAATCCTGCTTTCAAAATTTAATCTGAACATATAGATACAGTTCCCTTCTTCTTTATCATGGTGCCTTTTCGCGATGTTTCTAATGTATGGTTGAACGGCTAAATCTTTTTTTTTTTTTGAAATACAGAGGTGCATTGAAAGAACTAATTAAGTGAATTAAGCATGGCGGGACAAACTAAATTGAATAAAATCTAGTAACATATTTCAATCCAAGATATCACAACGATCATATACGTAATCTCAGCTGTCTATTTTGGACGTTTACGTATGCGTTTACTAGCAATAAGCCCCCCTAAATCTAATTACTTGGCTAAAAGGGATAGGAAAATAATAAAGAGGCCGTCTGCCAGCAACTATCCTACCTATACATCTGAGCCATATAGGCTTTACTTGTAAAAACAATTTAAAGAATACAAGACTTTCCATTGAGTTGGTGCGAATTTTCGTACAACATAATCAATTTGTGGTTTGTAATACGCTTGTACACAGCCTCTGGATCTAATACAAACCCCGTTCAATGGCGTCCTCGACTTGATTTACAGGACAATGGTTTCCATTTGTACTTTCTAAATATTTGAATGTAATTTAATCGGCGTCTATACCTCCTTTGGGTAAACACATATACTTCCCTGTAAACTGCAAATCAGTATATTTAGTGGAATTTAAGTAGAAATACAAAAAAAACCTTATTTTCAGGTGGTTCTCTTGCTTGAACACAATCCAAGAGTTGTGTACTGTTGTATTTGTATTACATGCCAAAAGGAAATGATAGAATTTTATATATTTATTTTTATAGCTTATTATACTATCCTTTAACAGTAAACATCCTAGCCACATTACTATTTTTTGGTGAATTCTGCATTCCTATAAATGAATTCAATGATAAAGTCGCTCTGATGTTTATGAAAAAAAAAGACGACAATACAGTACCGAGTTTAATCCCCTATTCTTACCAAAACTGGTCTGCTGCATATTTTTATGAAAACAAAATGATCATTACAACTGAAACTTTAAATTGCTTAGTGCATCTACAAACACACATGAAATCCAGTTTTGTAGAACAAATATTACAATTATATTTACAACCCCTTTTTTTGTGTTTAGTATGTCCAAGAAATCTCTATGAAAATAAAACATCATCAATTATCCAGATCTCTCTTTTCGTTTATATTTGATTTTGCTTACTGGTTCTGGACTTATATTGTACAGTGTGGCTACTAAATGAAAAAATCCAATTTATTTGTTTTTCCTTATTGATAAATAATAATAATAATAATAAAACAATCATTCTTTTGTCATATTTACCTTTATTGAAGAACAAGTCTTCAATAATTAAACAAAAATAAGAGGTTCTTTCTGGCCAAGTATGTGACATCAATGTACGAGGTTTCTTTTGGATTACCATTTGATGTTTGAAATGCCAACTGGGAAGACGAGTTATTTTACAATGCCTTTTATTTTCTTCTTGCTCATTTAACTTCATTGACTACAAGATAATTAAAATTAAAAATGTGCTTAAGCGGGATAGTGAATATATCCTATTATTACTAAACGAAATTGGCAAGACGCTATTAATTCCTTTTTAAAACGCCATTTATTGTTCACACTTTGAAAATGAAAAGTCTCTCAAGTGACTTTGTGTTTATATTTGTACATAGCTATGTCACTCTCTCTTCCGATTCGTTTGATTTAATAATAATACAATATAGCTCCCAAGTTGTCTGAAACGGAACAAAAAAGCAGGGTCTTTTTTAATCTATATCCAAATCGTCATAGCTTATATTCCCAAAGATCTAAAGTATATCAGTGGTGCTTTTATTAATAAAAATAGTAGATATTATTTCCTTGGATATAAATAAGGATATCTTTGTAACCAATAAGAGCAATTATTCGAATCAATCAAATCAACATGCAATTAATATCAACTGAAGTTCGCGGATGAAATTTCTAAAAATAATAGCTTTTGTTTTGTCGATCATTAATCTCAAAGTTGCTCAATATAAAACTACACATCTGGAATCAAATAAAAACCAGTGTTTTTTCCCTCTACAATTAGTACATAGCCTTTGAAAAAATGGACTAAATAATATAGATATCTGCAGTTTTGCAAAGTCTATTTGGCTTGAATGGGTACGAGTTGAGCTCACTTTTTCTTAAAGTCTTGTTTTTTTAGTCTTTTCTTCTAAATTAGGTATTTTTTTCCGTTCATTTGAAGGAAAGTACTACTGGTCTATAATGGTGAAACAAAATCAAGTGTATTCACTCAACATGAAATAAGTAAAGAGCCTCAACCCTTTGATCTCACTATTCTGTCTCAGCATTTAACCAACAGGATTGATTGCTATCACGTACATTTAATAATAAAATAGAGCAGTTTAATATTGAATGAAAATCACATGTATATTTGATCGCGTATGAGCTTTAAAAGTGTCTACACACAGTTTAATAAAGACTATCGCTCAACTAAACTTTTTTAACTGGGATACTTTTTGGTAGATATAAAATATGTTTCTTACTGTTATATTCATGTTGTGATTTGTCGTTATATTAAGTTATTAATCATTCCGCGTTTTCTCAAACGAAAGTCTATTTTTATATTTGTTGCTAATAGCATTGGCAAGCCTTACCATTTATATAGCCGCATCCCTCTTTCGGAGATTCCTCAATAGGCAACCCCTTCTGTGTCTATTCGCCCTTTGTCCAACCCAAGTTCGTACCTACAAGTAACATATGTTATTGTTGAGTTGTTTAAATAGCAATGGTATGTTTTTCTAGAACAAGTGTTTCATGTCAGATTTTCAAGTGGGCTTTAGTGTGCATGAAGTTACAAATAAATAAAAACAAAGTTGTAACCAACAATCAAGTATTCTACTGCTACAGTATTATTTATTGAGACGTGTCGTTTATTCTTATACTTTATATAGTCTCCTGCCAAATATTGTTTCAGCCAACAACTTCTAGCCCACCTTTAAAGCAATATTAGTCAGTATGGTCGGTTATTATATCGCTTAATTTCTGTACAAATAAACAATGAATGCTATTATATTTGTATAATAATTAGAATATATGTAACGTCTTTTATGTTATAAATATCATTAGTAGTGTAGTTATTAGCTTTGTTATTGTCATTATTTCAACGATAAGTATTTTGTTGATCAACCAAAAAAAATGTCTATAAACAAAATAAAAAAAGGAGGTAAAATTGATAGAAACACGTTCTGTGATAAACACTAGCTTTAATCCATCTTTTATCTACCATCTCTTTTCTCAAACAAAAGTATTTTGTTGCATTTATTTTTATTTTATGTGCCTGTAGAATCAAGACTTTCAAGGATAAAAAAAAGGATGCTATTGTTTTATTGAAATGTTTTCTGAATATAGTAAAAAAAAATCCAAGATTTTGTTTGTGTCACTTTTGAAAGAAAAACAGACAGGTTTTTTTGTATAAATGAGAAATAGTAAGAGAAAATACATATTATTGAAATGCAAAACACTAAAATCAAATAGAGAGTACTAAAAAGTATTTATTGAATTGAGAGAACAAAGTTTAAAAAGTATAAGGGTAGATAATGTGTTTTTTATCTGTCTATGCCATGTACATTGAACTGACTCTTTTATTGCTATCTCCATCGCCGTTATTGCTTTGAGCGCTATTGTCAGATTCAATACAATGTTTAGGAAATACACCTTTGGCATTTCCTCGTGTCAAGTTGATACCTTGGCACCAGCCATCATCATATTCAACTAATACTTCAACTTGGTCACCTGTTTGAATGTCGACTTCATCACTCAATGTGGGCGAATATGTTGCAACTACAAAGTAAACACCGAGTGATCCTGATTGAGTAGGTTGGAGTTTAGTTGCTGGAGCAGGCACAGGCGCAGGAGGTGCAGGAGCTGTCACTGCAGCAGCAGTTGTTGTAGCAGCGGCAGCAGTGGTGACTGCAACAGCATTGGGATCAACTTGAATATGCTCTGTCTCAGCATATGGCTGAATATGAGGTTGTAATTGCGGTTGGTATTGTGGTTGGTATTGATATTGCGTTGACTGATGAGGAGCCAAGGCTGGAGGAGGCATGACTTCTGGAACGAATTGACCATTTGGATCATGATACTGAGTACCCGCTGGGTTATTCTGATAATAGGGTGGATTTGAAGATACGGCAAGACCTGGCTGGTTGTTGTTATATGACTGATAGTTGTCTGTCATCATAGGTTGATTGTGCTGCGTCTGGGATTGGAAACCTTGAGCATTTCCAAAACCCATAGTAAACGGATCTTGTTTACCAGACATTGATCGGGTGTTGTTTTTGTTTTTACGTTTTCTAGCAATCACAAAATAGGCTGCTGCTCCTGCAATAACAATAACAATAGCAGCAACAATACCACCAATGGCGCCACCAGAAATACCACCTTTGCTATTTGAATCATTTGAGGCAGCTGCAGATGTTGCCACCAAATTATTGGCTGTAGATGATTGTGTTGTTAAGGTATTTGAAGTCGAATCAATAATTGCAGAGCTAGTAGGTAGTATTGCTGCTGATGATGAGGCTGGAGTAACAGATGCGCTTGACTGTGGAGTGGTGGCTGCTTTACTCGTTGTTGATGATTTTTTTGTGGTGGTCGTTTTTTTAGTAGTCGAAGATTTCTTGGTAGTCGAGGATTTTTTAGTTGAAGATGCGGGTGCATTCGAGAAATCTATTTAATAATTTTAGTATAACTGTCATTTACTATATTTAATATATATATTTATCTTGATTTTTCAAACTCTTTTATTAATTACCTTGTCTTTTATCTAGCTGCACTCTCCAGGGACGCGGAGTTCCTTCAACCGAGTTGATGGCAAGAGCGATGGAAGCAAGAAATGCAGGTCCTAATGACAAACTCATTTTTTTTTAAAAGAAAAGAGCAAGAGAAAAAAAGAGAGTGGAATGTGCTAAAAGCTGTTTAACCTAAAAAAGACGGACTCAAGGGGGTGGATTATCTTTTATCGTAAAAAAAAAAAAGAAGCACAAAAAAAGGGGGGAAGGCAAAAAGATAGGCCAGCTATACTGTTTGTTTTAAGAAGATAGTAAGGAGGGGGCAGGAAATAATAAAAAAGAGGAAAGAAAGAGATGATTATTTGAAAATTAGTTGAGATTATTGTTTAATTGTTGCACAGTACATAATAAGTGTAGAACATGAGGATGGTTTCTACAAATTAACATCATCAAAAGCAATCATTTTTGTGTTGCTACTTTTTTTAACTTCAAATATTGTTACACAAAATATCGAAATATATACTAAAAAAGTTCGTTTGTTACCAAGGACCTTGACCTGGAAACAACCTGGTGTTCGTACAAAAGTTTATGTCTCTAAATATATATAATAAAACTATTCTTATGTGAAATAAAGATAATTCGATTTTATTATTAATAACACAAAAAATTGATCTCAGTACTGTTAATATAATACATCAAAAACATATCTCTGTGTAAACTTCTTTTCGGATACCTCTTCGGAAGTCCAAATTAGACGCACTAATTTTCTATTGTATGATTGACTCCGAATTTATAACTGTGGAATGAAATATTTTACTATAAAAGAAACGCATCAACTTTATAATTAGGATCGCGAAAAGTATATTGTATTAAATTCTGGAGTAATGTTGTATTAACTATTTACTTTCAGTTCAATTAAAGTCTCCATAGTACCAGCAATCGAATTCAAAAGCAATCAATCATCGGTGATTGTGTGAGTAATAATGGAAAGGTCTAACCTAATTCAATAAATAAAAATTATCGTATTTTGCCTAAAAAAAAAAAACTTTTGTAGCATAAAGTAACAAAATAAAGGAACAAATATTCAAATTGAATTTATTAGAAAGCTGTGATTTTATTATCATCATCCCGTAACTAAGAGGGCATTCTATAATAAAAGCAAAGCAACTTTATACTTTTGATGATTATAATGTTCAGGCAAAACAATACCACAACCAGTAAGGGTATCATGCTTGTTTTTCCTTTAAATCAAGACCAACAGAAAAATAAACGGCCATCTCAACAAGTCGTGGCTTGGAAGTAACGATATTGATTTATTAGGTCTGACGAATTGTAAAAAGGAGAAATGAACACTTCATAGTCACCTTCTATGATGTCTGTTGAGGATCCATTTGTAGTAATCACTAATAAATAAAATACTATATATTATGTGTTTCATATCATGTCTTTTAATTAGGTATTCTCTTCTTTTAGAATTGATATATAGGATCTTATGAATAATAAAAGAAAACCAAAGTACTCTATTATAACTATTTACTTGCTTTTTAAAGACCTTGGCAAGCTTGCTGGAGTATTCCACATTTAATCTAACCCGAAATGGTAGCGTCGTAGATGACTTGAAGTCTATTGTTTCCAAATAGCGCTGAACTGACTTATAACCGCAACGGATTCTAACAATTTTATTGCTCAATTGCATTTGGTGCTATTCTTTTTTTAAAATAACAAGTACAACAAACTCGCATTGACCAAATTATAGCTCATGTGTAGCTTTAATGCAAATAGTATGCTGCAAATATATTATAAATTAAGTAATTAAATAACATCATACCACGGATCTACGATTGTAAAGCTCTTTAAAACAATTCACTTTTCGGCTCTTAAATTTTATATCAAATAAGCATAGTATATTCTTTTATTATCTATATAAGCCTAACATAGCAGCAAGTGCTTCTTCCTTTGGGATACTTATCAAACAATAGTTTTCCTTTTTCATGCCCATATCGACATGTTCTGCTTTCTTCAGGCATAAATACAATGTAGCAATAAGTTCAAACATTTTAACCCAATGATAACGGTCGTTCCAATTTGTAGGAATAACTGCAGACCTCCATTCAATGAACTTCCATAGTTGATCCTCCTTTATATTCATTTTTGAAAGTGTTACTGTATTTTTGATGATTTGAATGCCAAAGGTTGATTTATTTAATGCTGTTGTAAACCGACAATTCTTAAAATGGCTATAACAAAGTGCACCATTACACTCGACCAAAAGTTTTAAGGTGCCTTCAAGTGCGTGGCTGATATTTTATTGTATAAGACCACTAGACGATTCAATGAAGAGGACTTCAAAGTTATTGATTTTACCAAGACCATCAGCGTTTTTTCTGTCAGTATTTGTTGATTCATAATCGATTTCAGTGATCTGAGCATATCTTTGTGTTTCAACTAGTTTTTCACACCATGAAAAAAAAAGCACGCCAGTTTTTTTACACAAGTATTTGAACATAGGAATAACATATTCTACACATGGTGTTCTCTCATGGTTTCTGTTTAGGACCATTGGATGCTTGCAGTTAGAATGGAAGTCTGTTAGAGTGTAAGATATAATATTGGAAAGGTGTTTAGTATCGGTGTTTGTTGTTTTGTGGATCGAATGACTCTAAATGCTACATGGGAAATCAATAAAGTTAAAGTTCAGGACGTCACCAAGAAAATCCATAATGTCATCAATTTTGAACAGGCAACGCATTCTTTTCCTGCATGTCACATTGTTCTCTATACTCCTTCATTGAATCATTATTTCTATGACTTTCACTGTTTTTGAAACACTCGATCCCTAATGAGCAAATATCACCTATGCTTTTCCTATCTACTTGTTGGATTTGGACCGTGTGGTACTGATAAACATGGTAGTGTTGACTTTAAAACAAAACATTTCTGGTGATTTTCCATCGTTATGCTTTTACCACTTGATATACTTGATTCTTGCTGATCACTTGTTGAGCTTAACTTTTGAGGACTGCGATCACTCTGTGCTTCATTGGAAATATCAGCTAGCATCTTTGTTATATAGTATTTGATGGATTCGTCAACACTCAAAAGCTCGGCTTCTTGGGAAGTTCTCTTCATTGCTTCTTTTATCTTGATTTCATTCAAATATCATTAATTCTTCCTTAAAGGATATCGGTATATGTACTACATTCTTCACGACAAATGGTATTAGAGTG
>VCJM01001017.1:12466-25533 GCA_024139495.1 Backusella sp. ASU-2019c | reverse complement strand
TCTTTTCCTTTTTTTTTTTTAAAAAAAAAAAGAAACCCTTTTCTACTCACACACACACACACTTATATATATAAATAAATGTCTTCCAGTGAGCAGGGACGTTACGCTACTGCCGAGCAAAAGCTGAACTCTCTCGAAAAATTAGATGATGTTGGTGCCGGTGGTTGGAACTGGTTTACCGTTCGAACGATATTGACTTCTGGAGCGGGTTTTTTCACTGATTCCTATGACGTTTTCATCATCAACTTGGTCACACCAATGCTCGGATACGTTTACTATGCATCGAATGGAAATAAAATGCCTTCTAATATTGAAGGTGTGATTAAGGGAATGTCTTCAGTTGGTACCTTTTTCGGACAACTTCTTTTTGGTTTCTTGGGTGATATCTTGGGTCGTAAGATTTATGGTTTTGAATTGTTAATTATTATCATCGGTACTATCAATTGCGCTACATCTTCATCTGCTATTCGTGGTGTCTCTGCTATTGGATTCCTTGGTCTTTGGCGTCTTATTCTTGGTGTTGGTATTGGTGGTGATTACCCCATGTCTGCAACTATTACTTCTGAATGGTCCTCTGCTGGTAAGCGTGGTATGATGATGGCTCTTATCTTCTCCATGCAAGGTATTGGTAACTTGGCTGCTGCTATTGTTACTTTGATTCTTTTGGCTATCTTTAAGCAAGCTATTATTGCTGATGTAATGAACTTGGATTATGTCTGGCGTCTTTGTATTGGTTTGGGTGCTGTACCTGCTGTCGCTACCATCTATTTGCGTTTCACTATGCCCGAATCACCTCGTTATTCTCTTAATGTTGAGCATGATGTCGAAGCTGCTGCTCAGGCTAAGGGTCAAACCGTTTCCACCGAACTTTCACAAATGTATACCAAGACTGAGGCTAAGCGTGACCACTGGGCTGAATTTAGAGCATACTTTGGACAATGGAAGAACTTGAAGGTCTTGCTTGGTACTTCTTTGTCTTGGTTCTTCCTTGATGTTGCCTTTTACGGTCTTGGTTTAAACAACTCTGCCATTTTGTCCGCTATTGGTTATGCCAGCAAGCCTACTGCTTTTGAGACTCTCTGGGCTAACACTGTCGGTCAAATCATTATCACTTGTTTAGGTTCCGTTCCTGGATACTACTTTACTGTCTTCTTTGTCGAAAAGTGGGGTCGTCGTCCTATTCAGATCATGGGTTTCTCTATGACTACCGTCTTGTTTGCTATTCTTGCTGGTTGTTATAATATTTTGATCGAAAAATCCATGCCTGCATTCATCTTCCTCTTCACTTTGGCCCAGTTCTTCCAAAACTTTGGTGCCAACGCTACAACCTTTATTATTCCCGGAGAAGTTTTCCCCACTAAGGTTCGTGCATCCGCTCATGGTATTTCTGCTGCCTCTGGTAAGGCTGGCGCAATCCTCGCTTCCTTTGCATTTAACGTGCTCGTTGACCATGGAGGAGCTCCTGGTAAACACGCTTTCCTTCCCGAAACTTTAGGTATCTTCTCAGGTATTATGTTCTTAGGCCTTGTCGTTACACTTCTTTGGATCCCTGAATCTAAAGGCAAGGACTTGGACGAATTTGAAGAAGATTATGCTGTCCAAACCTCTTCATCCAATACCGAATCTGTTCAAATTGAGGAAGGATTGAAGGCTTAAAACTAAAATATCCCTTTAAAAAAAAATCACTCTTTTAGAGTCTGTATATTATTATAATTATTATTACTCTTATATATCATACTTTACTACTTTTAAAAATACATATCAAATTATGACAATGTTATCTATCAATAAAAACATACCAAGTTTAATTTTATGTTTATATATTTTTTTTTCATGCCAATGTCTTACTCTATTATCCACATTGTTCGTTATGTAAACTTTTTAATACTAGTTTTCTAAATAAGGACATATTGTTACTAAGAGTTATCTTTATAATATAACAAAGCGATTTTATTTCAAGAAATATGTATTATTAATAAAAAAAAAAGTAACTATCATCATTGACACACTAGTCATGAACTACCATGCAATTTTCTAACACGAACATGTGGTTGGAGTTTTCAGCCAGTCTGATTTCCACAACTCTGTGGCGAGTTTGCTGTTGCAATGAGTATGTAATAGTTTCAAGGCATAGCTTCCACAATCTGTCCGCTATCAAATTTTTAATGTAGTTGATTGCTCTAGGGTTGTATGTCAACCCTAGAACATAGCTCCTCATTGTACCAGTCGTAAAGCCAAGACCTTGTGACATCTGTTCATAAGACAAGCCAAAGTTCAGGAAATTTTTCATGATTTTTGCTAATGTACGAGAATCATAAGAATCCACCATTTGATGCTTATCAGTAGAAAAAGCTGGAGTTCCTGGCAGGAGGTCATAAAGCTCAAGTGCATCTACCAAACAGTCAGCTAGATCCTTGTCATGAACATTATATCGTAAATGGGCCTCATACGCATCGCCAATGTCGAGAAAACGGATTCTCTTTCTCGAAAGTTTGCAAAACTGGAGAGTTGCAGCAGGAGCATTGGCATTGGAGAAGTTGAAGATGTGTGATATCTGAGTAAAGTTACCGGTGCGATTGTCAAGATGTTGATCTTTAATATGAACACCGTGCTGTAAACCCAATGATCTAACTAATGGGTGGAACCCTTCGACAGTATCCATTATCGTTTGTGTAAAGCCAACACAAGGAGTTCTTCCTCCAGGGCGAGTAAGGTGCCCATCGGCTTCTATCAATCCTGAAAAGGCATGTTGTCGTATTTCCAAGCTTTCGAGCGCAAACCAGTTTGGGAGGTGCTTTGTACCAGATGTCCCCATATCCATTAGTTGAAGTAAAACACGTATCCTATTACGTTCGAATTGACCTGTGCTGTGAGGGTTCCTAATGGTAACCTCCAAAGCATTACCACCAGGGAAGCGTTCGGTTATGGCCATCCCTATATTTGCAGCCAATCTTTGTAAACCATCGCGTGTCTCTTGGTCTTTTGTGCGGTCCATATGTATAGCTGTAGCTCCGGAGTCACCATCTCCCAGTCAGAGTCCAAAGAACCAGGCTAGTTCATTTATGCGCTCTTCTGGTAGTTGAGCTTGGACGCAATAATCGCGAAACCTGTGGTTTTCAAAACGTAAAGGGACTCTTTTTAGGAAGGAAGCATGCACGATAGAAAGTCCAAGGGAGCTGACTGGCTCGGCAATGTCAAACAATTCAAGGTTATTTAATCCTCAGGCAGCTCTTTCTTCTTCTGCATTTTGTATTGTCTCGTTGAAATTTCCTGCAGTTTGTGAGATATGATCACTGGTATAATATTGAAAAATAGTTTTGACCTGTTGACTGCCTCTGTTTACCATTTCAGTGCCAAAAGACATAAATTGAACACCCGTCTGTTCACCTTGGTACATTCTGGTCGTTCGGGTGTAAAGTAAAACCTGAAGATTAGTTACACGGACTTTAGAAACTTTGTCAATATAGCTACCTTAAATAACATTTTTTGGTAGCACAT
This sequence comes from Backusella sp. ASU-2019c, assembly GCA_024139495.1. Taxonomy (NCBI): domain Eukaryota; kingdom Fungi; phylum Mucoromycota; class Mucoromycetes; order Mucorales; family Backusellaceae; genus Backusella; species Backusella sp. ASU-2019c. The sequence continues at coordinate 22,035 of VCJM01001017.1, read as the reverse complement.
TGGTGAGTGTCCTCGTTTATCACTCTGATGGGACTTTGACGTTCTAGAGAGACAACTGAAAACTGGAAGCAAGTATCCGAACCATATTTTTCTATGATATTTATTACAGAATTTACAATAAGCTTTTGTTTTTTTATACTTTAAAAAGTTGTAGACTACATGCTATTTTGAAACTTACTCAGCATTATTATTGCCATTCATAGTCTTGCAACGGTATCTTGATGTACTATTGAAATATTTTTACATTGACTGCACTTTTCACTATAGAAGATGGTTCGAGTGAGTGTTATAAATCCATTAGTTTAGATCATATCTGTTTATACTTGCAGCACTAACAATCAATCAGGACGGGGATACAAATAAAACAATGAAAACAAAATGTCTCCTGACCAAATCTTTTTATCACAAAATATAATCTCTTTTACATGAGATGATAACATCTTCTTTTTAGGGACACTGTTTATTCTACCCTCGTTATTTTCTAAGGAAATAGTAAGAACAAGAAGGAGAAAAAACCGCATGCTCTTCATGGTAAAACGACAAGTGAGGTTTGTCATTTTTAAAGAGAGCAACAATTAATATGCATGGGCAAACAGAAGCAAACAATCTAGACAAATGTTTCATGGTTAATTGGCTTGTTCTCAGGAAATGTAATTTTTTTGAATAAAGAAATAACATCTATTTACTATGTTCATTGTATATATAGCTTTGTGCCCATTATGTACATTATTGAATCCCCATTTACTTTACGTTTATCAAAGACATCTCTGTGCCTATACACAGCCTCAGTTTTAATCGATCCTTTAGATGCTTATGTTGAATAATAATGCACAACACTATAACCCACGCTTTATAAACTAGAAGTACCATCTTCAATCCATATTGATGTCATTAAACTCCAGGTTCCACTGTATTCCCAAGTCGTCACCATTTCTTTCCACTGCATTTTTGCATTCTTTCTTGACTATTACAAGAGTGTCTTCATAGAATTGAATGGATTCAAATATGGGAGGTGTTGATCCAGGATCCAAAAGGATATCTCCTTCTTCAATATCTATCAATTTCTTTATATTCCCATCGAGCAGTGTCTTCTGAAAAGACCATTTTAGAATCAGTAAACATACCAGAGTTATTTCTTTTTGTTTGTAAATATAATGAAGGTGATTTGATTAGGGCCTTTTAGCACAAAGATGCTTTTATGTTTATTTACTTTAATTGTTATATACATGAGGACCCAAGCCAGAAAACAGAAACAATAGTTGTATTTGAATAATATATACACACATATATGCAACATCATCATGCATCTCACATTTCATTGGTTCATTTCTACTCAGCCAAGAAATAGGACTTAAAATGTCAGGGACAGATCGAGATAAACTTAATAAGTTAAAGTTGAGTTTTCAGGTTCGTGTACATAATATTCGATTATTATTACTATAAATACAAGCGTATCTTTCCTTTTTTATAACTTTTTAGAATGAAAATGTACTAATTGAGTATTTCATTCACTAATATGAAACACACATTCTCAGATATCTGAGATGACGTCTTGATTACCGACAGTGCATGAAAAAAAAATTTTTTTTTTTAAACCGATAATAAAAAAAAACACTTGATCAAATAAACATCTTTATTGTGATTGATTTAAAATATGAACAATGAAGAGAATCGAGGAGAAAGATAAGTAGTGAACTAGTAGCAAAAGTACGGTGAAAAGAAAATATAAAATAAAACAGGACACCTAACTTATTAAAGCTAAATGCTCATGTTAGTGTTTCTATCATATCATTCTTTTTATGGAATTGAAAAAAAAAGAGTTTTCCATCTTTTTTCGTATTTTTTTTTTTTAACTGCTTTTAAACTTGTTTTTGTTGAGTATAACAATGTATGTTATTATCAGATAAATAAAGCAAGATAAAGCAAATATAATCAGCAAATGTTTGTACAGAATTTTTTCTATAAACAAGGTTTCATGTAGAATTGCGGTTTTCAATAGGATCCTAACCGAAAAAACATTATCTAGATTGCAAATCTGGCAGTACGGGCTCTGATTGGACCTAAAGCTCGTTGATACCCCCCACAACATGTGACTGTTATAGTCGTTTTCGTTTTGAGCTAAAGGCAAATCTGTGATTTTTTTCTAGCATTCACTTTCTTCTCTCTATATTTTTTTGGGACCTTTTTTTTCTTTTCTTTTTTTCTTTAATAAATTATTATTTATTGCATTTAAACTATAGTATTTTTGGTTTTTATGGATGTGTCTAAACTGTGTATAGACTCTTCGTCTAGTATGAACGAGGATATAGAGCCTCTAGCTCCTCTCTCAGACAGGTAACTTGTGTTTTTCCTTTTCACTCATTCCTGCTTATTAAATGTACGAACTGGGGAAACTGACTTGAAAAATAGACTTCCGAATCCCTCCATCAGCAACTCATCATCCACCAATGTACATAATTCATCACCAAGCGTTAATATTAATAATAATTCGTTTGGATATAACAATAACCAAAACCAACAGCCTGTAACAGGAATAGCGCCACATTCTAACAACAACAACAGTAGCCATAGCAACCATAGTGATGCTCAGCAACGCCATTATCTACTAACAAATGTAATTACTTAATTAATGCGACTGATAATATAGTTTTTTTATTTACTTAATTGCTATATTTATATAGGTGATCGACCGTTGCAAGTTACTGCAAAGTAATATGTCTCAGTATTGTGATCAACCATTGACGGAAGCATTAAGGAGTAGTTTATTGGATCAAGTATACTGTGCAACTGCCAATATGTTGGAATCATTAATGCTATTGGAAAACGGTACATTACTAGAGACAGATAATGCCAATAATAGTAAAAACAATGATAGCACCAACAGTCCTGGTTTTCACGATTCAATTGTATGCTTTTCCTCATTGTTTACCCTTGAAGAATTTATATACTAACAGCTATTTTTTCTTTTTTCATGCTTTAGACTGAAGAAAGTAAGCAAGAATACAGTATGATTCGACAGGCTCGAAATATCACAGAGTCATCAAGACCTAAATATAGACGAAGAAGTGTAAATTGTCTTTGTAATGCATGTTGTCAAGAAAGTGGGATAAACTAATATCATTTTTAGAAACGTAGTATGGCGGGTCAAAGATGCCACTCGTGTAATACAACAGAAACACCTGAATGGAGAAGAGGACCAGATGGTGCAAGAACACTTTGTAATGCATGTGGTTTACGTAAGTTATTTATCATTTTGACCGTAAATAACAATATAATAATCATCATCGTAAAATGGAAAACCAATAGATTATTCCAAACTACTGCGGAAAAAATCTCTTACAGTTCAAACGCATAATTATTTACTTGATCAGCAATCCGAGGAAGAACGAATACCGCGGATTATTCAATTTCCCATCGTACAAATGTCAACGCCCAACGACAATAACAACAATAGCTATAACAAAATGATGCGTTTACCGACCATTTCCACAAACCCTCCCTCCACTTCATCGTTATCTTCTTCTTCTGCTTCAGCTTCTCACCCAACAATTTATGAAATATCTGAAAGCGAATTAGCGTCAATGCAAACAGACCACTCTTGGAGACAACAGCATTCATAGGCAAAATACAGAAATAAAATAAAATAAAAATAACATTAAACTAAAACTTAAAAAACGGATGGGATAGTTCTCAACAGGTTGTTATTACGGGATATATCATGGTAATTATGATAAATTATACATTGTGTGAATATGTACATTCAAAAAAATAGTGCTTTTTTTTTGGTCTTTATTATGATAATTCCCATTTTTATTAAATAAGAGTAATGCTTTAAAATAATAGAATATCCATTTCCTTTTTAGATGAAGTAGATTTTTTTTAAAATTTGGCCACAACAACCACGCATCCGACTAAAGCTAAAGAGGCTAATATTCTCCAAATTGTATATTTACGTTTTGGCAAACCTATAAGCCCGAAATGATCGATAATGCAAGCCGTGATGATCTATGTTTTGAATGTTTAGAAACGGATAATTCAAGTTTTTTTTTTTTACACATAATTATTAACTTACTTGAGCACAAACAAAAATACTTTACAAATATAAAATAAAGGAATACATGTTACGAAAAAAACTAAAATTTTACAAAAGATCTTATTTCTTTTTACCTTAATACTGTAGCTGTACCCAATCTTGGAACAGTCAAGATATTAATGATTACGTAAAAAGAACCAAGAATACCACCAATCCATGCATACCATGGTGCATCTATTATTTTGTTCGTTTGTATATGATAAATATATAGACACAACTATACACTCTATACTACTTTACCTTTAAGTTTACTACTAGGTCTAGGCGTTTTTAAAACAACAAGATCAAAGATGAAAAATAGTCCACTACAAATTGCAGCAATTAAGAAGGTACAAACCGAAGAAAAGGATCTTCCACCATATCTGTTCAAAGTGGCGTTACAACCTAGTCGTGTGTGTGAGTGTTTAATCGATCCTTAAAAGACGATGGTTCTTATTTTTATTTTATTTTTTTACCTGCTTGAAATGCAATGGCAACACCAGCCAAAACCATCAAAATACCAGAAAAAAGATGGATACCGAAATAGCCCTTGATCTTTTGTTTAAGCCCGGTGGGTTTCTCAACAACCTCTTCTTCCACAATTTCCTCCTTCATGTCGTTCTTGTTGGGTTCAATGGGATCACTTTGGAAGGCACTAGAATGGTTGCTGCTAGTAGCGTTGGTATCAACTTGTTCTTTTTCAACAACGATGGTATGCTGCTCAGTTTGGATCTTGGTCGAGTGACTGCTGCTGCTGGTGGGTGTATCGATAGTCATAATTCTTTATATATGTACAAAACAAAAACTCAAATTGAACAGAAACGAAACAAAACAAAACAAAAAATGATAATGTAATTAATAACAATGCTGGATGATCTCGGATAAATCTATGATATGAAATCTACTTTATATATAATTTTACCTATATAAAAGAGATAGAGTATACTTTTTTTATTATTAAAGGGGAGGAAGGGGATTAATATATGTGATATAAAAGGTGTTTACAAAAAAAAAAAAGGTTAAAAAAAAAGCTTCTTCTTATATATTCATTTTTAGTGTAACATAGAATATTTAGCCTGGGAAATGATACTCGTGAATTGAATGATTTCCCGCAAATAAAAAATAAAAAAAGGGATCTTGATCTGATCAAATCAGAATAGGGGTGCTTTTGTTGTTTTGTTTTTTTTTCTTCGCAAGTGCGCTATATGAGTTTCAATATCTTGGTATATGATTAAATAATCCAATTCTTTCTTCTTATTTGATCTTTTTAATTCGAGAACTTTTGTATTTCTGTAAAAAAAGAAACCCCCAAATGTATGTGTAACCAGTTGAATTAATCTTGATCTATCGCTTTCTTTTATATATATAGATATTAAAGTACTACTCAATAAAAAGAAAATACCGAGAAATAGGATTACGATTGTATAACTTATGTTGTGAGTATACATTATTAAAAAATAAATGAAGAGATAGTAAAGGTTTTTACTTGATTAAATTAGTTTTATGAATTTTTTTTATAGCATTTCATTAGATTATCATTTATCAAAAAATATACCCCATTTGAAAAAAAAAGTGCTAAAATGACATTATTGGTAAGTTGAAGATTTACAGTTTTGTATGACTACAATATTACTACTTTTAAAACGGACACATGCTTTGACTTTTTTTTTTATTTATTCAAGCGTGGGGAATACTATAAAAGGTTGTGGCTCTATAAAAATATACACTTCTTTTTCAAACAAAATACTCTTCTGTTAATGACCTGTTTAAGAATTCCATGTCTAATGACTCTTTTCTTTTCCTGATCACTCATTGGATAGGTTCAATATACATCGTATAATCAGGGACTAAAAAACCTTATTTTTTTTTATAATGCTCAAATAAAACAATTCATCATATAATAGAGCTATGCTGCTCACCAATGGAGGTTATTTCTCATTAATAAACTGAAATAAAGGTGGTTTGAGAGGTTTTTGTTCTGTGTAAAAAAGTACAACACCAAACCAGAATCAAATATTATCCCGTTCTATCGGATAACCTTAAAACGAAAAAAAAAAAAAGCTTGGCGGTGTTTGCATGTATAGGTGGCCTTCCTTTTCAGTTTTTGTTTACCTGGTATCACTTTGCTCAAATGAAACGTGAGCTGAAGTGTTTAATTAAAAAAAAAAAAAGGAAATCATTTTAGTAACTTGTTTTTTCTTTAATAAAAAAGGATGGCAAGAATAAGAATAAATAACCAGAGCAGCGATAATTTATTTGTATTCAATGTAATATTCAACATGTCTGATATACATTCAATCACATCATTGTCAATGTTTACTCTTTATTTTCATTGTTGAAGCATTCATCTTGATTTGATTTGATTTCATAGTAACGGACTTTCATGTTTTGGTTGCTCAAGGCGGAATCAGTTACCGAGAATCCGCGAAATAAACCATTTTTTAAAGGAAATAAATGTATGCTGATTGGTTATTGAATCAGAGCACACTTCGATATTTTATAACGTTATACATGTTGTAGATAGTCTTTGAATAAGTATATATGTAACGACATGTTGATTAAACATTATCTGGTGCTATGAGATCAGTCTTTTTATTTTTTAAAAATCGTTTTGAAGCCCTACAAATGCAATAAAGCATTGGCTTAAATCTTTTTGACAGCTTTTCAAAGCACTATGATATGAACTCACCACCTCTGGTTCTAATGACAGCTTCATGTTATGTATGCGTGCGTTTATTCTATTCGAGACAAAAGTTTTTTTATATATGGAATCCGCACATCAGCATAAACCAAAAATTGTAACGAAGACTCTTGTCGAAATAAGCCATAGATCATAGTTCTACTTGGATGGCACTGTTATGTCTTGATCCCTAACTTTTTAGATGGATTTATTCAATTCAAAGCACAGTGTGTTTTTGAGAATGGGATGGGATATACTTACATATATAGTAGTTCAATTCATTTTTGCTGAGGGTTGTTCATACCCCCCTTTTTTTTGCAGGATCAAAGAAGCAATTCAGCACGCTGATTGGTTGGCTTTAAAAGTGAGGTCAGCCAATTTTTGTTTTCTCGCAAATAAACTTTTTTTTTGACACGAAAATTAATACACACCTTTTTCCCCTCTTATCTGAACTCTATTTTGCTACCTTGACTCTAATTGTTGACACTGCTATTAATTACCATGTTGAATAAACCTCAAGAAAACACTTTTCACGAGAATGCGGATATTGTGCCAAAGGAGACTCTTTACATTAAGATCCGCCGCAGCCAGTTGAATCCTGACGCAAAGCCCTTCGTTGCCCCACAACGTCCGCTATTGAAAGCACGTTCACGTTTGAATCCAAAGGCTAAACCTTTCGTTAACCAGCAGCGTTCGCATTTGAACCCTAATGCAGAGCCCTTCGTTAGCTCTGGTGGTCGTGATGCCACAATTGGCTGGGCACAACAGCAGCCACAACAAGTACCTTCTGGTGATGACAATTCCACCTCTGGCTGGGCACAACTGCAGTCACAAACTTCTTCCTCTTCTGGTGATGACAATTCCACCTCTGGCTGGGCACAACTGCAGCCACAAACTTCTTCTTCTGGTGGTAACTATTCCACTCTTGACTGGGCACAACTGCAGTCACAAAACTATTCTTCTGGTGATGACAATTCCACCTCTGGCTGGGCACAACGGCAGCCACATCAATCTCCCCCTGGTGGTCATGACACCCCTCTTGGCTGGGCACAACGGCAGCCGCAACAACTATCTTCCGGTGGTTATGACTCCACCTCTGGCTGGGCACAACGGCAGCCGCAAACTTCTTCTTCTTCTGGTGGTAACTATTCCACTCTTGACTGGGCACAACTGCAGTCACAAAACTATTCTTCTGGTGATGACAATTCCACCTCTGGCTGGGCACAACGGCAGCCACATCAATCTCCCCCTGGTGGTCATGACACCCCTCTTGGCTGGGCACAACAGCAGCCGCAGCAACTATATTCCGGTGGTTATGACTCCACCTCTGGCTGGGCACAACAGCAGCCGCAACAACTATATTCCGGTGGTTATGACTCCACCTCTGGCTGGGCACAACGGCAGCCGAATAAATCATCTTCTAGCGGCCATGGCTCAGTAAAGAAACAACGTCGAAAGTTGGTTAGAAAACAACCAAAGGGAGCCGACCGTTTTGAGCGCCAAAACGAGACAAGAAACATGGGTAGATTACTAAAACAGAAATGCAATCCATACCCGATACCATCAAAGGCAGCGAAACCATATCATGTCTATGATCCGATGGACATAGACCAGGACAATGTAGTGAAACTGGATGAGGTGTTCCGATGGGTGGAATGGCGAACAATAGCAAACGAGACAAAGCAAAGAAAGGCTATTAAAATGAAAATGATGCTGGAAAAGGAGGTGAGGGCAGAGATAAAGGCAAATGAAGAGATTGCAGAATATGAGAGGTATGAAAAGGTACGTCGTCGTGACAAGTGGCGTGCAAAGGCACGGCCTCCAGATCCCATCACAGCAGGCAAAAAACGGATGAAGGATGAATATAGCATCCATGTTGCGGTTCCTGAGGTAGAGGAACGACAGCCAAAAAAGATGCGACCAACATAAAAGAAAAATGTTGTTATTCCTAGCGTACAAAATAAATGTACTTTATTTTTATCTGATACTTTTAATGGCAGCATTCTACTTTTATCACTTTATCCATAAGTAGCAAGATGAATAGAAACATTTTATACTGCTGAATGATTTCATTACTGTCTATAGTCTTAAGTTTATTATTACAATAAGGACGAGATGTATTTCCCCTTGTCAAAATGATCCAAGGTGGTCGTACTTGTATTGACTAATATTATCGTGTTTCTTTTTAAAAACTGGAAACATTGTTTTCAATCCATGTTCATGTTGTTAAAACTGTACTTGTTTCCCCCATAAACAAATGACAGGCATATTTTGCTATTTATTTATTTTTTCTTTTACATAAAATTGATATCAATTTAACCGGAAAAATGGTCATCTTATTATTCCTTTTTTCCTAGAAAAAAAGCCAAACTTCATTCTCAACAAAAACAGCCATCAAACAGGAAAACAGTCCTTGATAAATTTGACAGAACTCTATTACTTTGACTAAATCCACATGCGTTTAAATTCATATATTGCTATATTCACCAGTTTGCAAGTTACTCTAAGTGTTAGTTTATTAAAGGCCCACTGTTACTCGACAAAGATACTTACTTGAAATAGGTTGGCCAACCTAATTTCAAATATAGATAATGATTCAACATGATCGTCATATTAGTAAACGCTAGTAAAACTTTTTTGAATAAAGAAAGATACACATTTCATTATCACTGTGTCAAATAACAATTTGAATATAGTAAATATGTTTTGAATGCTCCTTTTGATTGATTCATTATAAAGAGGAGAAAGAGATCAATGAAAGAATTAATTGCTTTCAGGAGTAGGAGCAATAATAACGCTAAATGATTGTGTGTACAA
>VCJM01001007.1:22324-36755 GCA_024139495.1 Backusella sp. ASU-2019c | reverse complement strand
ATAAAAAAAAAAAAAAAAAAAAAGAAGAAAAAGAAGGTATTTCATTTTGAACAAAAATTATTTTATTTAATATTTTTTAACTACATACAAAAGGTTTAATATAGAGTAGATATTAGAAAGTTACTCAGCTTGCCAGAGGGAGTGAGCAGCTCCGGGTTGCCAGGTAGGGTTGGAGGTGTGGCCTTGAAGACACATGTAGACCTGACCATGGTACTTGACACGATCACCTGCAGCATATGTTCCAACAGGGTTCCAGTTTTTAGCGTCACCTCCATCACAGCTGTTCTTACGGCGACGGCGGCATTCATCATCACCACTATCGCTGCCACTGCCACTGCCGCTATCACTGCCGCTATCACTGCCGCTATCACTGCCGCTATCACTTCCATCACAGTTCTTCTTCTTCTTTCTGCATTCACCTTCACAGTCATTCTTCTTGCAGGAGGATTTGCACTTGTTCTTCTTCTTATTCTTGCATTCACCTTCACAGTCATCCTTCTTACAACTAGACTTGCACTTCTTCTTGCACTCGCCTTCACAGTCACTCTTTTTGCAGTTGGGCTTGCAGTTCTTCTTGCATTCACCTTCACAGTCGTTCTTCTTGCAGCTAGGCTTGCAGTTTTGCTTCTTGTTATGGCTACGCTTTTCAAGTCCTTCTGATTCGTGCTTCTTTTGCTCAAATTCGCTCTTCTCGTGCTCATAACGCTCACGTTCAGAGCTTAATTCATCACGGTCATGTTCGAACTTTTGCTGTTCAAGGCGCTTGCGTTGTTCTTCTGCTTCAGCCTCGACCTTTTGGCGCTCTTCTTCTGCCTCTTGTTCTTGATGGTTATCATACATCTTCTTTCCGAGGAAACCAGCACCGACGGCCAAACCAGCACCAAGAATAGCTCCACCGATAGCCATACCAGTTGACTTCTTTTTGGTAGATGTCATGCGAACACTATGAGATTCATGAACATAACTCTGACCGCGAATAGGAGCACAGTTAAAGTTGGGAGTTTCAGAGTTGGGGAAACCGGTAGCAGCCAATTGCAAGTTGATTTCGCCAGCGCGTTCACCCTTGGTATTGTAAATTTCAAAGAGACCGTTCATGTTGGCACCTTGGCTCTCAACGATTTGCTTAATGGGAATGGCACAGAAACCGATAACTTCGTTGACAGTAGTTTCTTCATTAAGGACTTCAACATAGAGGTTTTCTTCACCATTCAAAGAAATAGTGAATGTTTGGTTCCAGGTAGCATTTTCACCAGCATTCTTATGTGTAAAGGTTTTCAAGAAGGAGTCCTTTTCTTCAAAGTTCAAAGAAAATTGGAGGAAGGGGTCTTGCTTACCCAACTTTTGGCTGGAAATCAACTGGCTGGCAGAGCTAACATGGATGGAGAGAGTAGTACTACTATGAGCATGGGTAGAGGTAGTATTACTGTATCCAGAAGTGCTACTGTATTCAGCAGTGCTACTGTATTCAGTACTAGTGTATTCAGTGGTAGAGGATGTGGTTGTATTAGTGTGGAGCATTTTGGGTTTAACAAAAAAAAAAATGAATAAAGTATTCGATTCAAAACTTGGTGCCTATTTATTTTAAAACAAAATGCAAACTCTAAAAGGTTTTGCGGTCCCGATAAAATGCTTATTTCCTAAAGAAATCTTAGAACCGTTAACCTTTTTAAAAAACAACCATTTCACGTGCTCAATCGCGGTCGGTCCTACATGCTTTTTATTTACTTCTCTGTTGGCGTTTTGAGAAAAAAAAAGTGAAACTCTTAGAGTAAATATAAACACGACGAAGATACATACCAATGCATTTTTGTTAGAGAAGTACAAAAAGTCTCGATGTAATATATGTATTGAGTAAAATCTACGCGGTGGATGTTAATAGGAATATTGCTTTCGCGTTTCTTCATTCTACACTATTAACGGCATGTTTGTATATGGTACATCATGGGAGGAGTTGAATTACAGTTGCCTAGACCAGTGGCGAGCTAACTTGTGAACAAGATTTAGCTTATGAAGTAATTATGATTTTTTCGGTAGCCATCCGCGTTTGCTGTTAAAATAAAAAGAAATACTATTTTTATATTACTTTGTATTATGCATAGTACGACTTGCTTGATTTGGACATCTCGCCACCCATTTTAACAGGTCCCAAACGTAAAGTAGTTTCAGAAAAAACTGATAAAGTACACAAATGGTAGATGTGTCACAGCATCCAAGGTACACAAGAGTCGGTAAACAAACAATTTAGGATTAACGAGAAAACGATTTTATTTTAAAGGCTTGGAGTGGCATAACCTGGGATACCCAAGGAGACATTTAACCCTTTTCTGTTCTCAATATTCTTTTAAATTCTTATTTGTGCTTACTGTTTTTCTTTTCTTTTTTAAATACTTATTTTCTGGTATTATTTAACACCAAAGTATTTTTTTACAAACCATCTTAACTAACATATATTTTTCCTGCTCTCAATTTATCTTGATCCAAACAAAAAGTAAAATGCAGTAATTTATGAAAGCTTATGCGTTTTTGGGTTATTTGTTGTTGTTTTTTTTAAAAAAAAAATGCATAAACGTGTGACCATAAACAAATGAAAATCGAATAACGCTGAATTTAAACCTCTTCAATTCTATAGTGCAACATGTTCTCGTATTACCAAATTTTGTTCCAAGTAAAAACGCTCTTTTCTTTAATAGGTTTATTTTCTATATAATCCTCTTTTCTGCTGTTGTTTTTTTTTTGCAAAAAAGAGAAGGAGAATGCATAAAATACGTTGTTTCATTAGTAAAGATATACTTATGGTATTCCGATTACTTAATATCAATAAACGTATTTTTATGCTTTCGAGACGCGTGAATGCATTTACAAATCAACCCAGAAGTCTGTTGTACAAGTATTAAAAAGTGACACAAATGATACAAAAAGCATTTTGAAACTTCTATTTCGTGGCATTATCTTTATGCTTATTCCATAAAGCTTTAAGCATAAATTATATATGTAAATTCTAAATGCAGTACATATGTATAGTAAAAAGTCTTCTTTAAATATGCCTACTTACGTGAGAATCTACTTCTTCCTGCATAAGAACTCAAAACCTAGTTCGGGGTTTATATTTACTCGATAAAAAAATACTTATTAATAGTACTTGCCGAAACTTTAAAACAAACAGCTGGATGCAACTACGGTTGATAGTAACTGTAAAATACATTAACCCAATGTGAATATTTCCAAACCATTAATTATGGTTGTATAGTGTTCTTATGTATCCTTCTGTTGGAACGTATCCAGCGTATTAACTTTTGATGAAAACCAGAAAAGGGCTTAGATATTTTATTTTCGGTGATTTACTTCTTTTCTTAATAAAATGAAATAAATATTGGAGTTTTGATCATCCCCTTATACTGGACGGTATGGGGTAGTCTTGAGTTTGCTCTGCTTTAAATCCATGTTCTTTTGACTCATTTGTCTTTGATGGATCATTAGTTTGTAATAGTTGGATAAATAAATAGCATCAATCTATACTAAAATAAACATAATAAATATACATGAAATTGCTTGTGGCTTGTTTTTATAGCAGAGGCTACCTTTAATGTATATTATCGCTTGAGTAAAACACATGCGTTTTCAAATTGATGGAATAGGTAGGGAGTCTTAGGGATCCTATTTTTTTTTTTGTTCCTTACAAGCCATCGTCCACAAATTGAACGTTCACAAATTGTCATTCTAAACCAGTTATTTAGATACAATGCGGCTTGATCTTGCTTTTGTAGCTAGGTTCGAAGTGGGGATCTCTGTAAAACACATCTGCAATAGTTTTGGACTCATGGTGACCAATATGGTACTTTGAGTCTTCTAATATTTTTGCGAACTCGATATTAATCAAATCTATTATCCTTCCATCGGCCCCATTTGTGCATATTCTCGAATCTACTTTATCTCCAATCTTTGACTTTGCTGCGGATGATTCTTTGTTTAATGACTCTCCCCTATAACTAAATATGATTACGAAAGAGCGCTAATATATATATAAATATAGGTGTATTTTTTTTACTTACCACACGAAAAACATGCTGTCATCTCGAAATACAGTTTCAATGACTGGAGACCAGATTTTGGTAACATAATCCGATTCGGTCAAGCAGCCATTGTGCGAAGCGGAGAGGATGCTGGGACTCGTGTGCATCAAACTAAGACTACCGGTAAATTAAAAGGATGTCGTTACATACATTAAATTTTTCACGACAAATGGCATTAGAAGAACGTCACGCAAAAAAAAAAAATAAAGTATCCAACATGAGCTTGATATATGTCTTACCTCTTTATAAAGTGTGTACATGTTGATAACATTTCAATACCGGAACAAATTGGTTTGTAATAATTTCTGTTACAACCTTGGCCAAAACGACATGAGCTCCAATAGAATGATTCCGACTGAATTTCTTTCATGAAGCCATTTGCATAGCAGCCACAAATAAAAAGAACTACGCCATGAAGTGTAATGGTTTACTGTAGAAGATAGCAATAACAATTAAGTATAACTATCAGTATATACTTTAGAAAGCATCCACCTTACCATAGTTTGAGCTATCTGTTCCAGTATTGGCTGAAAGTAGAGATCTATGTTTTTTGTTTATTGTAGTGAAGTGAGTGAAGTGAGTGAAAGAAAGAGAAAAAAAGATAAGCAAGCTTCCTTTTATTGTACATAAACAATGAATCATGTCCTCATTATTCTGAGAAAATAAAATAAAGTCACGCTGCATAAAACAATCAAAGCATCGTTCTTCTCCTTATTAGTATGAGATAAATTTGATCTATTTATATACAACAATACTATACAATATATCAATCAATGACGCCGTATTACACTCATAAATGTACGAAATTGACAGCATTCACTCGTATTATTTGAAGTGAAATCAAGTATATAACAATTATAAAACGATATAAAATAAAAAATGCATTTAAGAAATTTGGGCTTAGATATTACATTGACGTCACTCTAATTTAATCTGTAGTGAAAAGTGTGGTACATGTAACGATATCCATAAATATTACAGCACAAAAAAGTGTGAGTATATTGACTCACAGATGAGAATAGACATTAAATTCATGATCTCCTAAATGACCAACGATAAAGTTCTCAAAGCCCAAACTATGTTGATGTTAGTGTTTTTTATTGTTTATATTGGTTCCAAAACTTACTCTTACAGAAGCGATTCATGTAATATCACTACGTTATCTAACGTGAATGGCATTCGATTAAAACGATATGGCGAACGATATGCATTCGAAAAGTAAACTCCGGATTATCTCGAACCACTAAGATTGATGAATCCGGCCCCCGGATCTTTAGGAAATGACTACTCCATATAAATTGTTGACTTTAGTCTGGCCGTCAAAAATGTACGCTTAAATATTTTATCAGACTTTATCATCATTGATATTTATTGTGAGACTCATACTCCTTTAACTTTGAACATACGTTCTGTTTGACAAAATGGGTAGCTTATATTGGGAATTTTGATGAGAGGTAACTTGGAAAATTTAGTGTAATTTTCTAATGATTTCTTGATAAAGACATGATACTCAATGAAAAGAATCAAAGCATGTTCTGAAACAATTTTTGCTCATATTATAGCGCCGCCATACATAGTCAAGATTCCCCGCATTATAGTAAATAAAGAATTATCTTTTTCCTCCATATAGCAAACTTTCTTTTCTTTTTTATTTTATTTTATATTACTTATACTTCATGATGCCAATGAAAAGTGAAGAAGAAATTAATCATCAACATTTAATATGCCCGGAATTCTCCAGCGAATCCACTGAATTACCTCCAAGAAGTACCATCATAAACGCATATGCATCGACTTTAGACTTTGAAGCAACAGAATATAAACGACTTTATGAAATACTATCATCTCCTCAACAATTGGCATATTTTCAGCTTTACCTTCAAAATATACATGCTCACGAAAACTTGTTGTTTATGGAAGCAATGTCTGAGCTTCGGCATGAACAAAACAGCGAACACCTGGACTCGATTGTACATAGGTACATTGCTTATAAACGAATGAAGCTAGCACAATATTAAAAAAATATTTTCTGATTACTATAGAATTTGGAAAACATTCTTTATGTGTGACTCACTTTTCGAATTGAACGTTACCAACAAGGAGAAGATTGAAAAATACATTCTAATGCATAAATGGGGTACGTTTTTAAAGGAAGAGACATTAGAGGTTTTCAAAGAAGCCGAAACAGAAGTAAAGATATTTTTGGTGAGACAATCTTCAAAATATTTGAACAAGGCTATCATATCTGTTTTTCATTCAAGCTAAAATATCAACTTTTTACATTTTAAGAATGAAAAAATTCTTGATTTTGACAAAGTTGTCGAACAACAGAAGTAAGTTATCTTTGTCTTAGCGTCCGAGTTGCGGCGTTAAATTTATTCTTTATTTAGAACCTTTGTGCCTGAACCGCCGCTAAAATACCAAAAAAAAGTGGTAATCATTGGAGGCGGGTTCACTGTATGTTGAATTGTTCTTCAAATTAAATTTTTGGCATAACACTGAAACATTGTTTGTTACACGATACAGGGTTTTACCGTAGCGTCTATTTTAGACCCCATGCCACGTTTTCATATCACTTTGATTGACACAAAAGGTAATCATTATCTATTACATAACTTTCTCAAAATTGATGGTTAAGACTCAATTAAAAACTTAGATTCATTCGAGTACACTCCTGGAATGATTAAGGTTTGTTCTAGACCCTTAATTATTGTGTTGTTACTATTTCACTTTTCAAGCATTAACCTTTTTTATTTAAAAAAAAAAAGCTATTGGTTAGACCAGAGGAAACATCATCTTTAAGAGTTCGACATGACTCTTATGTAAAAAATGGCCGCGTTTTAATTGGCTACGCCGAAAAAATAGTTAATGATGCCAAAGAAGTCAAAGTTGGGGAGAACTATGTAAGGATTATATATCAAAATATATATCATATCAATCTAATCGTATGCTGCAATACTACAAGATACCTTTTGACTATTTGGTTATTGCAACAGGAAGTTCTTATCATTCAAAGCTTAAATCATTTGATACATCATCTCTTTATCGTCTTTCAGAACTATCGACCGATCATAATGAATTAAAGAAAGCAAAATCCGTTTTGATTATCGGTAAATATAAATCTACGTAACCTGTTTTCTTCAGAACTAAAATAGAAATTAAATATAATTTTAGGTGGCGGTCTAGTGGGTTGCGAATTAGCCAGTGAAATTGCACAGCATAGTTATCCTGCCCCGTATAATTCCAAAAAAAAGATCACCCTAGTCGAATCACATCCAAAACTCTTAAAGAATAGCTCCTCAAAGAGACAAGCAAAAGCATTCGACTTCCTATCTAGCATCGGGGTCGATATCGTTCTAGATGAAAAAATCATCGACTTCAATATGTCAGACACAAACAAATATGTAGGGTCAAGTGGTCAATCATATTCAAACTATGATAAAGTGTTTCTTGCCACTGGAACAAAACCATGTAGCGATATTATCAAAGGTGAAGAAGATGCTGGGTTCGAGTCATGTCTTGACTATGGTGATAGAATCCGTGTGAAACCTACATTGCAACTTGACCATTGGAAATACAATCATATATTTGCTGGCGGTGATGTTACAAATGTTGTTGAAGAAAAAACTGGATATGCTGCTACACTGGCTGGTGTTTGTATTTCAAGAAATATATGTAGACTCGAGAAAAGAAAAGCACCTTTAAAGCAAGGAACAAAAGGAACACTTCCAGCACCTTCAAAACCGTTAGATGGCATTGAATCTCATGGAGGATTGGGTCGACGTAAGTAGTTTGTCCTTGTCCTTTATAAAAAAAGAAGGAAGGAAAAATAAATGCTATATATCTTAATTATTTTTTATTAACTATATATTTATCGTAAATTACAGAACATATAAATGGATTTAAAAAGACTTTTTCATTTCTGAATCCTACGTGGGCAGCCTTAAAATACTTTGATGAAGAAGAGTTTCTTAATATTGTGCAAGGAGAAGTATCGCCAACAGCAGCTGCAATAGGAAAAAAACCACAAGTTCTAGATTTACCGCATAAACTAAAAAAGGAATTCTTAAAGCGATGTAACTCTCGACAAACATTGGCCTCCCATACTTCAGACGAACATACCGGAGATGCACTGCATATACCTGCAACAAACCTCTCAGGGACAGATTTATTATCCTCAGCATATACTACTGATATAGACAGTAATAGGCCTATCTTTTCTTCTACAAATAAGTACTATAGTGAACCTATAATATACTCTAATTCTTCGTATATCAAGCCAGAAAACAACAATCGAAAACATCATAGCATTGGCGTCAGTCCTTCACTCGATTCACCTTATACTATTACGCGAATAAATAAAAACAGCCCATCATAACGATTATTGTTTGTCGCACTTACTTAATATTCATATTATGCCCGAACTTGAAAAAATAGGCACATATATGCTAGAAGGGTAATAACGTATGGTTAGCAGTGCCTAACAATTGTGCTTGCAGCGATTAATGCAAGTAGTAGCTTTTTTTTTTTTTGCTAATTTTGTTTTCTCGGTCAATGAGTGAGTTGTGCATACATCACAAGAGGATCGTTAATTCTTGCCAAATTTGACCATGTCTAAAAACAACTATCTTTATTTTTTTGAAAAATAAAAAATAGCCAACTGGTTGGAAGTATGTGATAAAATAAAAACTACAAATAATTTCAGAACAAATAATATTGCACAAGGGATCAAATTTTACCATTAATGATGAAACCCATATGAATATAGAAAAGATTATAGCTACAAGCTTAATTTAGTTTTAGTGTTAGCTACTTACTCCTTAATTAAAGTAATGGTTGACTTCATTTTGACCAAAGTTCCTTCTTTAAATATTGATGCGATCATTAAAGTATTAATCCCAGTCATGTTATCTTCTATTTTCATAAATTACCATTGATGACATATTATAATGTCCAACTTTTTTTCAAAAAATGCTCCATATTTTATATTTGAATAGACGAGAACCTTTTTTTATTATCGGGCTATATTTTATATATAATAAATTCAATATCCACTCCATTTTCTTAATCTTTCACCTTTAAATTTGATGATTAGCATTATTATGCATTGTATAGCACTGCAGATCGCCAATATAGTACATGTCATTCCGGGTCCTATAGTATTAACTAAGGGGTTTGCTACTAAAGTCAGTACAAATGCTGTTGACTGTCGTAAAAATCCTTCAGCAGCACTAGTAGAAGCTCCTTGACCTGGGATAGTCTCAACGATATAAGCAGAAAAAGAAGCCATTATTTGATTCAAACCAAAAGATTGGATGCCAAAAGCCACTATGGGTACAAAAACGTTGAATTTGCTTTCAATTGACCATCCGAAAAGCAAAAGGCCTAAAGGTACTAGTATAAAAGCACATGGCCATATGTTTAAGGTAATTCTATCTTCTACGAGTTCATTGCCACCCCTAAGTTTTCGAGATCGTAATAATAGTTTATCTGACACTAGACCTCCAAAAATAGCACCCAAAACGTTTCCAATACCTATAACTTTGGTTAATACATATATAAACTAATTTTCAAAGAACTTACCACATCCAAGATAACTTAATCCTACAGTCAAAGTTAGTAAAGATATTAGTAATTGAATTAAATTTACTAGATTACCTATTTCCCATGAGCTAAAATTATAATTTTTTTCAAAAAGTTGGGGGATTATGGTCTCTACAGCAAACATACATCCAAAAGTAATTCCACTGATTAAAGACGGAAGTAACAAAAATGGATGTCTCAGTAATAAAAATACTTTTAATGGGTTTGATGGTGATTGCTTTTTGGAATTACTCTCAATTAAAGTGGCATCTGATTTTTCAAGCATTTTTTCGTTTTTAGCATTATTTTCATTGGTGCTATCCTTGAATCTCTCCTCTATGCGATAGGTTTCAGGGATAAATATAAATATATATATCATGAGACTAATAGATAGCCCAAAGCAGAACCAGAAAGTAGCGCGCCATGAAAGGCTGCTCAAAACTAAAGCCCCTCCCAGAATTGGGCCGATAAGTGGCCCGAAAAAGAAAGCGAAATAGAATTTGCTGAACGCAGAGCCTCGCTGTTCAACAGGGTATATGTCCTTTATATCACCAGAAAAAATTAGTTGGCTTTCAAGAGGAACTGTGAATAGGTATTATAAATTAGTATTATAGCACTTACTGATATTATACCTATTCCAAAAAAGCAATGAAAATATATATGAAAAAAATTGAATTAACTTGGTATATACTAGGTCTATGCTATTAAAGATATGAATTTAAAGAAATATATACCTGAGCCATTACAGAAGCAGCAAGAGCATCCAAATGCTTGGAGAATTCGGAATACTACAAGTGCCCAAATATTACTTATTAAAGCAGATACTATGGAAGCTGCGGCAAAAATGAATAATGAAATAAAAAATAGGATACGTCTAACTTGATACCGATCCGATAGTGATGCCCAAAGTACAGGAGCAATTCCCGTTGCCAAAACAAACAATGCCGTAGTTAGAGTTATTGCAATATCAGACGCATGTAAATCATTTATAATGCTTGGTATGCCTATTCCATTATTGAATAAAAATATATGAGTAGAATAACATTTAGAAATAGTTCAAGACATCATTTAAAGTAATTCAAAAGAGTTACTTACCTGGAAAATATATTGTACTGGCGATACCGGGCAGGCTCACACCTCCGCAGACGCCAAACATTATCAGGTTCTTCCTTGCGTTACTAAGAAGTCTTGGATCTTCATTTATGATTGATCGCAACGAAATTCTCGATCGTATAGAATTTCGAAAATATTGAGTAACCATTCTAATTATTTACTTGTTAAGAATAAATAAGTATAAGGTAGTTAATCAATTAAAAAAAGTCAACGTATGGATACGCATTTTAATTCACTATTTAAACTCTTTTAGATCACATGTTTGACGTATGCTAGATGCATATATTTCTTTTTTCTTTTAAGACGTTTCTTTGGCTATTCTTTGCATTTTATAATTATGTACTATGTGATAAATTGGTTAATTTTTTATAATAATACAGTGGATTCTTGATAAATTCACATTTCGATGAATTCATTATTTTAGTTGACTGGATTCACCTATCTCTTTAAACCCACAATTCGACAAATCCACCTACTTGGTAGCCCCTGGTGTGTGACTTTATCAAGAGCTACCTAACAATTTTTTTTTCAAAATAATGAACACAGCACACTCTAATAAATTTCAAGACAAAAGAGATACTATTGAACTAAACGTACTAAAAACTCTGCTCTATACTCGAGGACTAAATCGGGTTGCAGCACTTATTTTTCTATGCATGACTGGTAATAGTATTGCGCATGCAAATGCAGTTCGAAATACATTTGTATATTGATATCTCATCCAAAAATACTTCAACAATGGGTCATATCCTGCCTGGTTATTTGGAAATTAGATTCACTTATTATTATGATCTCTGAACCATCGTTACACCATCAATTTGAAACTAATGAACTTTGATAACCTTCCTTGACTTACGCAATGCTTAATTGAAAGTTCCAATTAAACACTAGCTTAACTCTATCATTAAATGCCGACAGCGCATGGTACTCACTCCCCATGTCACTCAAGGTTCTAGAATACTGAGGAATCTTACAAATTTAGTTCAGTAGCCTATATTTACATAAAGCTATTACAAACTTTATCAGGCTCTACCAAGTTTTGCCAAATTTCTAAGATTTTGTGGATGGTGCAATAACATAATTATTGTTTAAGCTTGGATTTTGATTCGTCTACAATAAATCAATCGCCGTCTCAAAAATCATATAAAATGGAGCACCTCACTTTTTTCGATTTTAGCAACTTGCTTTAAAAAATGGGGTTGTTTTCATGGTTTGAAGGTTCAGGAGAACGTTCAGTCGAGGGATTAGATAAAGGAATACCTAAAAAAACAGAGTGTTATCACATTGTAAGAAAATAGAAATACCTCAGTAACAATATACGTAGTATTTATCTTTGTATTAGGAAGGGTTTTTGAGCTGCTCATATTTCTCCAACGCGGTAAGAGTAGCTGACCTATTGACAGCAAAGCATCCCAATGTGAAGGTGGATGTAAGCGCTTATATTAAACAACAATGGGCTGAAAGATCTGAAGAGCTCCAAAAGGTACTGTAAATAATAAAAGGACAGATATATACATACGTACATATACGTAGACAAATGTTTCTCGAGTAAGAACTAACTTTACAAAAGGAATTTAATGTAACTCAAAGAACATCCCCATTTATCTACGAGGGTTGTGAAGCAGGGAAACAAAAGAGCATTGGAGGGTATACGGACTTTGCAAAGAAGGTGAAGGCAACCTACAAATTGAATGTCCCCATGGACTAATTTAAAGTAACATGGACTGCTGAAATTTTTGCCCAAGCCACAGACAATTTACTATTTGAAGAGAATTTTTTTCTTAATCACATTCGTTACTCCTTTAACCTTTACGTTAACTTTTGGTAAGTTTGTTTTTCGTTTTAGAAGCGGTAAAATAAGTTGATAATACTACGAAGGATGTATAACCTTTAGTCTGAATCACATATGTTGATTTTAAAAAAAACTGATTTAATGAGCCTGACAGTAGTATTTCTGAACTTTTTTTACCTCTTTACATTTCTTTTAAATATATCGTTTTGCTTACCTTTTTTTTTTCTTCTCTAGGACCCTGGTCTTTTAGTTATATTCGTTTTTTGAAATTAAATAAAGATGTTTATAAAAAAAATCCTTTTGTTTTTATCGTGCTGTATTTTATTTTATAAATTACGTTTATTGCTTGACAGCTCATCTATGAAAGGGGGAAAGTTCATTGAAGGTTATTTACTATTTAGTTTGACTGAAAGTAAACAATATCAGATCAAGGTCTTATGAAATCATTACAATTAAAATTATTTGAGAACTTTATTGTTGCTTCAGATATTTTCAATAGTTCCTCGGTAGTAGCATACTTTTCGAAAAGACACAAGATGGAGAGAGAAGTTGAGGGTTTTATACATATCTCCAAGATAAGCCTCCTTTGACAATTCTGTTTTTCTGGGCTAGGGATACATCATTTAAATATGACCTGTTTATTCGACTTAATATAAACTAGCATCAAATCACATATTGATTCAAACTATGGTTGGCTTAGGATTTGTAAACCAACAGCAGCTGTAGTATATTCAAGTTGCAAAAATCAACATATGACTATCTCTGGCTTTTGGTTAACAAATTTACAAAAAAAGAGCAGCTTAGTCCGTTATCTGTGATCAAATATGTAAAAAAAAAAAGGGTTTCCTGAATTGACAAAATCTACCAACAATAGTAATCTTTACAGTCATAACGCAAAGTATGTAACTTAATTTATTATTAGATGGTCAGCATATTCGAGCATGTGTGCTACAAATAATTTAGAAAGTGGAGACTCAACGGCTCATGGTATTTACTCGAGACCCTGATAATGCAAAAGTATAGTGTTATTGTTTCAGCAAAAGTACAAAGTAATACCTGATACGTGTGTTTCTAAAAAGAATCACTCTCTTACGACATCGGCAGCAAGCGATAAACAAGACCAAGACCTTTTTGTTCACAAAAGTAAGATGACGCAAATTTTCTTTACAGCTGACCGTGTGATAAATCCAACTTTAATACTTAAGCATTCCAGTTAATCATGTCTCTTTTATTGTTTTCTTTACGTTTTGTAAACAATGGTGTCAGCAATTCTAAAAGCTAGGATTAATAATAGGCTAGGTCATACCTTCAATAGGTTTTATGGAACTACAAATCAAACCATTGGCATCCGACGGGAAGATAAGAGTAGATGGGAGCGACGCGCTCCACTTACTCCTGAAGGTGTTAAAAAATTGATTCAGGAAACGCAAACTAAGGTGTATGTACAGCCAAGTACAAAACGCATATTTACAAATGAATCGTACGAAAAGGTAAATTATAATCCTCGAGTAGTGAGTAGTAATCTCAAAGTTTGGTTGCTATTTATAGGCTGGTGCTATAATTCAGGAGGACCTGTCTAAAGCTAATCTTATACTTGGAATTAAAGAGGTTCCAGAGCAAGCGTTACTGCCCAACAAGACGTATTTCTTTTTCTCGCATACGCATAAAGGAAATAAGAAAAATATGCCAATGCTTAAGTCTATTCTTGACAAGGTAATTTGTTTCATATTGAAAAATTAAATTGAAAAAACGACATTTTTTCTCACCCTTCGTGGGAAATTTTTTTATAGAATATACGTCTTGCAGACTATGAGTTACTTGTTGATGATACTGGTAAGAGACTTGTTGCCTTTGGCCGTTTCGCTGGAAATGC
>VCJM01001007.1:5120-22314 GCA_024139495.1 Backusella sp. ASU-2019c | reverse complement strand
TTTTTTAAAAAAAAAAAAAAAAAAACGGATGACTCATATGTGGTCTAAGGTATGATCGATGCAATCCATGGTATGGGACATCGCTTTCTTGGTTCAGGCTACAGCACCCCTTTCATGGTAATATAATGAATAATTATTTAAAAAAAAAGCAAAGAGGTTAACAAAAAGCTTGGTATAGTATACCTCTATGGCACATGCATACCCTACTTTAAGTGAAGCTACTTCGAGTCTGCGTAGAATGGGTGAAGAAATAATAGCTAACGGTACCCCAAAAGATTTTGGTCCGTTAGTTTATGCTTTTACAGGATCGGGAAATGTCGCACAGGTTAGTTGATTTAGATCAAAGGATTGAAAACAAATGTATTAAATTAAATTAGGGAGCAATGGAAATCTTTGAAGAGCTTCCGCATGAATACGTACCTGCGGAAGATTTACCAAAGTTGATCAACGATAAAAGTAGGTCTTAAAATAAATATAACTGTAGCAATCGTTCAAATTTTTTAAAATATTTAGATCCAAAATTAAACAAGCTCTATGCCACAAAACTGAATGTAACGGATTATATGGAGCGTAAAGATAACACTCAAGGTTCTGTTTCATATCAAGATTACCGTGAAAACCCCGACAGGTACAGGTCCAGTTTTCACACAAAGGTAACTTAATTTTTCATATCTAAACTTAATAAGGTGGTGTACTTATCTGTTGCAGATTGCACCTTATGTAAACTGTGTTGTTACAGGGGCTTATTGGGATGCCAGATATCCTCGTTTGATTAATAATAAGCAATTGGCTGATATTGAGCGATTGAAAATACAAGGGCAGATCAAGAAAGGAAAAATGATGTGTTTAGCAGATATTGTGTGTGATGTGAAGGTATGTATTTTTACTTTATTTGTGCACTAGTTTCTAAAAATAATACACTGATTTAGGGGGCTTTTGAGTGCTTATCTCATACCACTAATGTTGATGATGGATTTTACTATTATGATGCTATAAACGATGTGGAACATAAGAAGTATAATTCAAAACAAACACTTTCATTATACAGTACTTTAACATTATTTTCTATAGTCCTGAAGGAAATGGTATTCAGATTATGGGAATAGACATACTTCCAGCTGAGTTACCTGTAGAAAGTAGTGAATACTTTAGTAAGACGCTTTATCCGTACATAAAAGAACTGGTATATACTTCTTGGGCAAATTCATTCCTCAAACATTTCTATAACTGATAGTATAAATAGGTTTCTTATCCACCCAACTCACCAATAAATGAGCTTTCCTCATCTTTACGCAATGCTTTCATTACTGACGGCGATTCTTTAACTGCCAACCATAAGAATTTAGATGGCTTCCTTCCAAAAAAGGATGCATCTCCACTGAAAAAAACCGTTTTATTGCTAGGATCTGGTATGGTCGCTGCACCACTCGTTGAGCACCTTTCAAAAAGGCCAGATGTTAATATAGTCATAGGTAATATATTTATAACAATTGTTAATGAATTGAATTCTTAACTAGTTATATAGCTAGCAATATATTAGAAGAAGCCAAAAAGCTTGTCTCTCAATATCCAAACACCGAGTCAGTATCATTAGACATTTCAGACAGCCAAAAGCTATCTTCTCTCATTCAAAAATCAGATGTAGTTGTTAGGTAGGTTTACTTTATAAATTATGCAATTAGAAATCACCTTTCTTATATATATTATTTTAAAGTCTTGTTCCTGCATTTTTGCACACGAAAGTTGCAGAAACATGCATTAACGAAAAGAAGCATATGGTCACAGCTAGTTATGTATCACCCGAAATGCAAAAGCTAGATACAGGGTAAGTTAGTCTGATAAAAATAAAAGGGTTGTACTGATGCATCTATTGCTACGTCGACTTTTTTTTATTCCAGAGCCAAAAATGCAGACATCTTGATCATGAATGAAGTTGGTTTGGATCCAGGAATGGATCATATGTCAGCAATGAAAATTATTGATCATGCGAAGCAAAATGGATCCAAGGTAATTTATTATAGTTAGAGTAGTAGAAGAAATAATTAAATATCCATGAATTCAGATACGATCATTCGTTTCATGGTGTGGCGGTTTACCTGCACCTGAAGCTTCAAATTCTCCTTTAGGGTACAAGTTTAGCTGGTCGCCTCGTGGCGTTCTAACAGCAAGCGCAAATAATGCCGTTTACTGGAATAATGGGAAGGTATATTTTTTATCACTTTATCGTTGATTTATGTGCTGAATTACCAACGAAATGAGTAATTAGGAGCAAACAATACCCGGAGAAGATCTATTGAAGAGACACTTTCCTACCGTAGAAACACCTTATACTGGGTTCGCTTTTGAAGGGTTGGCTAATCGCAATGCTCTTGACTATGTAAATGTGTATGGCTTAGGACAGTTATCTGATATGGACACTATGTTCAGAGGAACATTAAGATTTAAGGTATTGCTTTTTTACAGTTGTGTGAAATCACTTGGGTTAAACTGACACTTCTTTTTTTGCCAAAAGGGATATTCTGATCTTCTTTATGCATTCCGTAAGCTAGGATTTTTGGATCAGTCACAGGTGCTTGATGATTGTAAAAACTGGGTATGTTGTATTTGAATACTTGATTTCCCCCCCATTATTAACAAGCATCATAAAAGGCAAACTATTTTGATCGTGTACTTTCAGGAAAAAACCAGAAATTAACTGAAAAAGAGAGATATGAGTACATGCTTCATAAAACAGGCTTAAGCGATGATAGCAATATGGCCAAGATAACATGGTCAGCAATTGACTTTTTAACGCGAGGTACCTCTGAAAATAAAATAAACCCTCCAAAGGGAGCTGCTGCTCTGGATTTATTCTCTACACTTTTATCTCATAAGCTCCAGTATGAGGCTGGTGAGCGAGATATGGTGGCAATGCATCATGAGTTTGGAGTAGAACATTCTTCAGGAAAAAAAGTAGGTTGAAATTTTATAATATTTACAAATGTTATAAGTTAGCTAACGTAATTATTTAACGATAAGGAAACTTTAACATCTACTTTGGTCAAATATGGTGATGATAAACATACAGCCATGGCAAGCACAGTAGGATTGCCAACTGCGATGACAGTCGAATTAGTTTTGGACAACAAAATCCCAGAAAGAGGTGTTCAAAGACCAATCAAGTCACATGTTTACCTGCCTATTCTAGAGCAACTTGAAACAAAGGGCATTTCTTTTATGGAAAAAGCTCAGCCTTTCCAGCCAACAAATCTGGATGCAAAAGGAACTGGAATTTGGTAAAAGATGAATCTATAAAGTGAAGTAGATTAGTTCTTTTCATTTTTATCAATGGACTTTCTAAATAAATCAATGAAAGGATTTGAACCAAGCCTATTATTTTCGTTACGTGTTTAAAATTAACGTAAATACAACTTTACTTTTGACATAAATTGTCCATATATCATTCCTTTAATTCAATGTTTGTGTTTTATGTAGCCTTAATGTCTTTTTTTAACCATAACACTATTTGAAAAAAATGCTGGTTCAATCAGGTGATACTATATAGATACATACATATTGTATGATATACTCCTACTAACTACGGTTATTTTGAGTACTTGATGCGATAAAACAAGGTCTTTTACCCCGTATATATTCTTGACGTTTCCATTAATGATAAGAATGAGAAAAGGAATGCCATAATATTTAGACTATTTTGATGACAGATTTAGACTGTTATTGTTATTGATATTTCTTTAATAATTTAAGCATATTCTGTTTATTGTTTGTTTAAACAAAGCGAGTAATTTTTTGTAGCGGGAAAAATTCTGGAAAAAAAATGTTGCTAGTATGATAATTCTATGTTTATCATCAATATTTAAGCTAACCATCCGTTTTGGCTATTAAGTAAACATATTCCACTTTAATACTTTAAATTTATAGATTTACGATTAATGCGAGTGGTAAATGATGTAAATTAAAAGATGTGCGCTTTTTTTTAAAAATTCCATAAAAGTTAAAAAAAACACACTTTCTTAAAAAGAAAAAAAAACGAGGCAAAAACAGGAACCCTCCTTTTAGTTAAAAACATATATATCTAGTTAATACCTTACTATTCAAGCAACTAGATGATCCTTTATCTTTTATTATACAGTAACGCATTATAATTATATAAATAACGTACTTTACTCAGTGGATAGAGAAGAGGAGAGTAGCTGTTTTTATCGTTGATTTATAAAAAAGAAAAGGTTGTGAATCAATTAAGCACTTGCTCAAAATGTAACACAATTGTGTTAAAACCAATTTGTATTAAAGACTAATTTCCAAAATAAGGTCAATTTTGTGAAGACAGATCATTAAAAAGTATAAGCTGCAATTAAAGCTTTTAGTGCAATTAATAAAAACTATTTCAGTCGACAGGTGTAGCTTAATGAATAACTCCAATTAGTCTTCATAAATAGGGTGACCAGCATCAGAGTCATCTCTATACATACACATTTGTATCTATATATGGTTTGTTTTGTTATAATGAATATTTCTGCTATTAATGAAGCATAAGTCTCTTTTCTTTCTCTCCTGTGTAAAGTAGGAAGGCAATGAAGGACAAGTATAAGTTTGTATTACATCAATCTAAATCAATAGAACTTAAATATATATATACAACTTTCTTCTCCGCAAACTTGAAACTCCCTTTACCTCTCACAACTTTGTCCCTCATACACTCTCTCCTTCCTCCTTTCGTTTTTTCCCTTTCTTTTCTTTATTCCAATTCACCTTTATATAATTAATATACCTAATTTTTGCTTACTCGAGAAGCAACCTAATATAGTCATTTTCCTTACCCAGTCCATTCCCTTCTTATACCCTTCAACACCTTTAATTTAAATATGCCAGCCTCAAAAAAGGACGGACGCCGTCTCACAGGATATAGAGGAGATGTTGACTCAAATATAGGTCACATTCAGCACCATTCTCTTTATGACGATGACATGGATGATTACCACCATTACACTGGTAATGATGATGATGTCTACGAAGAATACGATGAAGATTTAGATGATGGCGAAGTGCACAACGATGACGATGACACTGGCTCAGAATTAAGTATTCCAGACGCTAATATTGATTTCGATATGGTTTATGCACTTCATACATTTGCAGCCACAGTGGAAGGACAGGCCTCGGTTGTGAGGGGAGATGCATTAACCCTTTTGGATGACAGCAATTCCTATTGGTGGCTTGTCAAAGTTTTGAAAACTGCCGAGGTTGGATATATTCCAGCAGAAAACATTGAGGTAAAATATATATTCTAGGTGCATACATTTAGTATTAGATGCTTAAAATAAGATATATTACATAGACACCACATGAAAGGTTAGCACGCTTAAATTCTCATCGCAACATCGAGGTATTTATATATGGATGAATAGATGAATAGTAATACACCCTTTGTCATTACAAATGAATTAAGTAAAGGTATTGTTATATAGCTCACCAGGAAAGACATTCAGGATGTGTTCCCTGCTCCTCCTAAAAATAAGAGCAAACAGCAAAAACGTGTTACTCTTGCAAAAGGTGTCCAATTTCAATCTCAAATTATTTATGGATCAAGTGACGACGAAGATTTCGAAGCAGAATTCGAGCAG
The DNA here is from genome assembly GCA_024139495.1 of Backusella sp. ASU-2019c. Taxonomy (NCBI): domain Eukaryota; kingdom Fungi; phylum Mucoromycota; class Mucoromycetes; order Mucorales; family Backusellaceae; genus Backusella; species Backusella sp. ASU-2019c. Next base: position 16,690 of record VCJM01001007.1, on the reverse strand, counting down.
TGGAATGAACGTATGCGCTCTGATGACTCGTCTGACGATTCTTCAGATGACAGCGATGATCCTTATCACTTTTATGATGATTCAGCTTACATGGATACACAGCCAACATCACAGCAACAAGTACAGCACCCAACAGACATGTATTCTTCTTATGCAAACCCGGATTATTCTGTGGATCCCAACTTACATTCTCAAGCACAGACAGCTGCCTATGATCACCACTCCAGTGCAGATTCGGATATTATTAATGAACATGAAGATAGATCTAATAATAGTCGTAACACTTTAGATATTGAAGATGAAACAATTAAAATTTCTCTCACTCCTTCCATTGCCCGTGGATATAATGATACTCATCGTGATTCAGACGGAAGCATCCAAACTAAATTAAAGAAAACCGCCAAGCTGGATAAAATATTTTCTTCTGATGACCAGAATCAACGACCTCCTAAAGAAAAGAAGGAAAAATCAGGAATCCGCAAATTTTTCTCTCGGGGTAGTAAAGATAGTAAGGAGAAGAAGAGAAAAAATAGCAGCAATAAGGATGAACTGGAAAGACAGCTCTCTGGTAACTCTAGCCTCTATGACACAGCCTCGATTAGTTCTCAATCTACTGGTATTTCGGATCGTGACCGAATGGGTAGTGTTGATTCCACTATGCAGCAGCAACAGCCAACTAAACTTAAAGTTTATGCTGGTAACGACTTCGGTTCCATTCCCTTTAAGGAAATCTACGTTTATAATTCTACTACAGCTGCAGAGCTAATTCACAATGCAGTCCATGAATTTGGTATCCATGATACAATCGATCTTTCTTATCAGGATTACTATTTGATGGTAAAGAATAGTAATGGCGAGGAATATACACTTATCCCCTCAGATAAACCCTTGGAAATATACTATTCTTTGACAGCTTCTACAAATACACCTATGCCCTCCTTAAAAAAGGCAAGACGCATATCTCAACTTATGGGAAGTGACAATACTCACATGGGTGGCCCCAAAGAAGGTGTAGTCGTCGAAGATACTGTTAAATTGTACCTGTATTCCAAAACAAAACGAGTTGAAGACGGCGAGATTCAAATCAAGGTTTCCCTGTTTGAAAAAGAGGTGCAGCATAAATTAATTAAAATAGGCACAGGTGTCTTGGTGAAGGATGCTGTTAATTTAATATTGGAGAAATTCCATATTTTGAATGGAATTGCTACTGGGGATGGTGATGATGCTATACGCTCTCTTCGTTTGGAAGGCTCTGATGAGGTGATCAAATACCAACTAAGTGTTCATATTAGTGGACAAGGTAAACAAAGACTTGATATTGACCAACGTATTAGAAATTTAACCAATTATTATTATTATTATTATTGTTATTTCTTTAGAACATGCACTGCCACCAGATGAAAAACTTATTGGTGTGTTTGGTGATCAGCTACCATCTATTTCTTATCGTCGAAACAGTAATCCAGATCGCTCGTCTGTCACCGTTAATATTCCTCCTCCAGATGATACCGAAATTTATTTTATACTTCGCCCTATTGAAGGAATTCAACAACCTGAACGTTATCAGAAAGATAACTTAGAATTAGAACGCGAACAATTAATATTGCAACAGCAAGAAGAAGAATACGAATTACAGCAACAACACTTGAAGCAGCAGCAGGAAGCTCAACAGAAGCAATTACAAGCTCAACATGAAGAAGAGCGAAAAAAATTACAAATACAACAAGAACAATATTTATTGGAACAGCAGCAACAGCAGCAACAACAGCAACAACAACAGCAGCAGCAACAGCAGCAACAACATCAACAGCAACAAGTCTCCAACTCGTCCCCAGTTCCTCCTAGTAAGTACTCCTTTTTTTTTTAAAAAAAAAAATACTGGATTAAATTGACACTGTTTATAGATCGACCTCGTCGTCCAGTACGTCAAGATACACCTCTACCTCATCCTGATGCTACACAAACTAATGGGTTCTATCCCGATCAACCTCTTCCTCAGTATCAACCTCAAATTGCTTTGGATACACATGATATGATGAGTAGCCCAGAAGATAATATGTTTGACAGTGCGGATAGACAAATTGCAGAATCCCCTGATTCAACTGAGAATATCATTGATCAATTGGATGAAGCCGTTCATAAAATCAAAAAGTCACCACGTCCCAAGTCAACTGATTCAACGCTTTTCTGTAACGATTTTGGTATGAACGACCTTATGGTGATGATTCGAGGTGCAGCTCGTAACGAAGAGAAACCTAGAAATAGCCGTCGTCTATCAAGCATCCGAAGTGAGATTAGTGTCGTATTTAAGGATACCCATGGTCGTCTAGATCAATTAGAAAAGGTAAACATATATACATCCTTTAGGAAAAATATCAGATGTTAACTTTTAAATGGTTAAATAGGAATTGGACCGACTTATGTCAGAAGCATTACGAGTATATGACTAATAATAATAGCAATAGTAACAATAATACAATAATAAAGTCAAACTAAACAAAACAAGTATTGGATGAGGATGAGATTTTATTTTATATAAAAGGTTTCTATTTATACATAAATCTTGACACTACATAATTTATAAAAAGAAAAGAAAAATAATGTTCATGGATAATATTGCAATAGTTAAACAATGAATGTGGGAGGGGGTTGTTTTAAATGAATGTAAGGGGGGGTTATAGAGGAACAACATGCTGAATGCTTTTATCTATTTTTGACAGAATCGATATGCTTTTGTACAATCAAGTTAGCTACTTCTTGTGCAGCTGAGGCGTTAGTTACAGTTCTATTACAAGCAACCCAAACCGCACTGAATGCACGTTGTTGGTGGTAAGATGGGGGTGCACCGGGTGCAGATTTTGACCGACGTCGGACCATTTGGCTTGGTTTGAATACATTGACACGGGTTTTTGATTTTTGTACTTCTGTCTTGAAAAATTGACGCATTTGTTGATCCAAATCGATTGCATCTAATAAAACATCCATGGAAAGCCTTGACTGTTGGTAGCTTGGAAGGACAGATGGGACAGAGGTTGTGCGAACATGGTGTCGGGGCTTGAATTGGTGCTGCACCACTTTACGTTCAATGTGTTTAGATTTTTGACGTGTTGTAAAGGGTAAAGCGGTACTAAGTGAGTGTGTCATTTGTGTTTTGTTTTTTTTTCCTGAAGAAAAGTATGGTATCAATATTTGTTTTTTTTAAAAAAAAAAGTTAAGATTTGGAGAGAGAAAGAAAAAGAATACCAAACTTTATAAGGTTTGTTTAAATATCAAAAAAGCGAGGGGAACCGCCTCCTCAAATTCCAATTGATTCTGATACAGACTGGCCTTCTTTTACTTTCATTCCCTCCTCTTTGAAGGGCTTGTTCAATGCCGGAATAGGATTGGAGCTAGACCATTTTTAAACCTATTAAGGTCGAATATACAGTGGTGGATTTGAACAAATGAATTCTTCGCCAGGGGAATGAATCCATGTTGCAACCTTGTCTGGTATGCCTCCTATTAGAGCGGCGGAAACTCCCTTTCTATGTAAAGGAGACACCACAACAGCTTACCGGGGAAGAGTTGGTCTTACAAAAATAGGTCACCTTTCGTCGTTGTCATTGGTTGATTAATGTATGCCCAGGACAGGGATGTAACTGCTCCTGATACGTGTCAACTAATAATTTTCTATTTCTTTTTAAAGATGTGCCAATTTAGTACCATGTCGTGTGATTTCATATATTGCAGATAAAGATTTTCAATAATAGCATAATAATAATAACAATACATAATAAGTTGTTTAATTTTTAATAATGTCTCCTCTTCTGTCGTATTAGTTTTTAAAAGCGATATTTTGCTTTAGAGCAAGAAATCTGAGAACCAAAACAAAACCTTCGCCATACATAATGTCCGCCTAAAACGCAAACAATAAAATGAAGGCGTGTAACGGCTTAAAAATGGGAATGTCACAAAGAACTGTTTGAATAAACACATTACTATTTATAACAGTAATAATAGCCTCACAGTAAATATCATCCTCACTTTACATTCCATTTGTTTTATGTAACACCTCATCACTGTGATGTAAGGTTTGTTTCTATTATTTTTTTTTTAATTGCCAAATGCAGGATTCGTGGTGGTCACCCGTGCGAGTACTTATTAATGCTGATCATATGATGAACTAAAGGTAATAGGCTTCAGGAGTTCATGAAAATCATGAAGAAAGGATTATAAGAAATTGTCATTATAGCATTTCATAATTTCAGGTCCTCATCACATCCTTGCTAATAATACAAATTTGCGTTACCTGATTGGCCTTCACTCGCCTCCATAACACACTTATTTAATATTGCCCAATACTTTCATTATAAATCTATAAACTGATGATTTTAAATACTGTGGTATTTAAAAATGGTGAAAAATCACCAGCGGTATCCCTACCTTTGGAAAAATAAGCACAAAAACATTTGTAAACTTCTATAAATAAATTCGATAAAACAAACAAGCAAACAAAGTATAGTAAACGCCATCTCTCATTTCGAAATATACTCCGAAAACGCCTGGTGACCTTATGCGAGATTTTTTGTTTAGCATGAGGGGTTTTGTAAATAAAGTGGTTTAACGCTCATTCGTCTGTTTATTATTTTCTATACGATTTCCAATAATACAGCGTCGAATATTTGTTTGGACTTTGGTTTTCTCTTTTGAGATGCATTTTTCTCAAAACAGAGGTGTTCTAGAGTGACTCTTTGGTAGTACAATCAATTTTAATTGACGCAATAACATATAGTTGAAAAGATAAACAATAATAATAAACGAGAGAGATTACTCAATGGAATACAGGGCCTGCTGTCCGATGATGCATAATGAATATCTTTGAACCCGAATATAGCTATACAAACAGCATTAAAAATCATATTAAAATTGAATGTTCTCCTTTTTGATTGCAAGAAGGAAAGAATGAAGCTTCTATTTATGACAACTAAAACAATTTAATTTACATATTTTATATGAAGTCCATGTGTTATGATCTGGAACTGCTGAAAACAATCAAGAAAGCTAAAAAAAAAAAAAATTGAAAATGTATATACTACTTTATTAAGACTATTGAAATATTTCTAGAATTATCTTTTTCATTAAACTAAAAATAACGAAAATGAAGTCAAATTCATTTTATTAATACTTCGATATGTTTTATTTTGACGCTGATCGTTATTTTTTTTTAATAAATATATAGATAGTAGAAATAATTAGCAAATGCCATGTTTAGCATGTTTTGGATCATCTTCTGTAGGAGCGTCCTTATCTTTAGGCGTGGATTTAACAGCATTTGGATTTTTATGAAGAGAACTATGAGAATGTTTCTTGCGATGTTCACTAAATATATCATTAATATATATATCATATGTAGCTATTATCTTTGCTTCACTTACCGATATCTTTGAATAGCTTTTTCATCAGAGCCTCCAAGATATTCAACTACTGAAAGAAGATCCTTGACTAAAAGATCACAGCGAGTTCTAGAAAAATCCTCGCGGACAACAACACGCATCATTTTCATGTATTCTACTTTGGGCGCCATAGTGTACGCAGGAACAATCCATCCCCTCTCACGTAACTTGGCTGCTATATCAAACTTGAGGGAGGTTTATAAAAATAAGTTGGGAATATCAGATTATCTAAAACTTACTTCATCATATTTATGAGTTTCTTTCAATCTAAAAGCAACCAAAGGAAGTCCACGTCCATGGTTCTCGCTCATTATTTCAAATTTTCCAGTGGCTTTCAAAGTATCTGCTAAATGGTCTGCCGTGGCAATAAGATTGTCCATCACCTTTTTGTATCCACTCTTACCCAATCGAATTAGCTGATAATATTGAGCAATTACATTAGATGCACCTTTGCTAAAATTTAAAGTAAATGATGCTTGATCACTTCCAAGGTAGTTGATGTTGAAAATCAAAGATTTGGGAAGATACTCAGGACTTCTCCAGACACACCATCCTACTCCCGCATACGAAAGCCCGTATTTGTGGCCAGAAACATTGATGGAAACAACACGACTCAAGCGGAAATCCCTAAAGTATTCATATTAGTTTCAATTTTAAACCTTGTTATGAATTCGAAACTTACCATTCTAACTCAGGAACTATAAAAGGAGCTACAAACCCACCACTAAATATTTGCAGAATAAGATGAGCTGATAGTTGAAGAAATACGTTTAACTATCCATAATTTACCTGGCAGCATCAACGTGAATTCCAACATCCCATCCATTGGCCTTATTTTTTTCTTCCAACAATTCATTAAGAGCCTTTACATCTTCATAATGACCAGTATACTATTTTGGTGTTTAATGAAAGCATATATACCACAATTAAACTTTAACTTACTGTTGAGCCTAAAATCGCGCAAACACCAATGGTATTTTCATCAACAAGGTCAGCAGCTACTTTTGGATCCATACAAAGAGAATCCTCTCTACAGTCAACTTCTCGGGCTTCTATTTCAAGATAGCGGATTGCTTTATGCCAAGCAACCTGACAATTAGCGCCTAAAACAAGATTAGGGTTTTCGGTAGAAAGGCCCTTTTCTTTGCGAGCATTTTTCCAGCGGCGCTTCATAGCAAGAGTGGCCAGAATAATAGCCTCGGAAGAACCGACAGTTGAGCATCCGAGTGCTTCTTCTTCTCTACTATGCATAGGTGCATGGAAAAGTCTGGCAATCATATTGACGCAACGATTCTAAGTTATACAATAGTCAGAAGATGATTATCACTCTGGTTTTCCAATTTCATTCCTTACACAAAGCTCCACCGTTTGGGGATATTCCTCATAATCGATAAAGTTTTTAGAGAGATTCTCTTGCATTAACTTCTCGGCTTCTTCTTCCATGTAGGTTGTAACAAAGGTAGCTAAATTTAGCGCGGGATTGCCATCAAGCTATATTCAGATATAAAGAGACTTTAGTGAAAAGCATTAAAGATGAAAACATTATAATTACAGCTAACTCATCCTTTATAAGTCGATAGGCGACCTCTAAAACGAATAAGAGGGTGATTAGCTAGAAAAATAAAATATTTTTACAAATAACTTACTTGAAGGCATTTCGTCCTGTTTTTTTTTTTATATAGTATAATTAAAGAGAATGTTTAGTATCTTGTAAAGCTCATAAAAATCCCACTTACTGGTGGCATCTCAAATCTACATATATCATATCAGCAAACACACTTTTTTTTTAAACTTTTTATTGCATGTTACCTTGGTATATCTTCACCTGCCCATCTAGTACCATAAACTGTTGTATCTATACTATCAGGGTGATGCGAACCCAAGTTACTAGCCTCATTGATACGATCTGGAAGATGATTTTCAGTACGTAGTTCAATTATTATTTATCTCATATCACTTTTACCTTCTGAGATTGCATGAGAAAGGAATACCATTTTAAATATTAATGTTAGTATTAATACACGTTAATATGGTTATTCAAATCCTTAGGTTTTTCTCTACTTTTATATTAAAATTGGGGTCAATTTTAAGACATAACAATTATCGCAGAATTATCTCATTGACGATTCCGAAACCCGTAGAGTTACTTTGACAATTCAACTCAGTTTATGCTTATTTGACATCAAGTTTCTTTTTTAAAGGTTTTCTAAATTGAGGAATCCAAGTGTTCAATGCTAATGAATATTTACTTATTTCTTGATACATATAAATAAAAAAAAAGATTGCACTTTGAGCCATATCCGAGCTCACAACAGAAACAGGATTATAGTTTATTTGTTAACGACGAAACCAAGATGTAATAAATATGATAACAATGACTTCATTATTTAGACCCTTGATTAAATTGGGCTATAGCAGTACACTTATAATGTATTAAGGTTGGAAGAGGTTTGAGGTGATTGTAGGTGAAATTATACTCTGAATATAACCAAACTACAAAGAAAAAGAAAAAGAAAAGTTGGAGCCATGCCTATTTTTATCAATGGCTATTATTAAATTTCCCTTTGGAAGGTTTATGTCAACCAAAGTAACAGTCTTTGTTGATTTTAACTGTAACTATATTCTCTACTACTTGATATGATAGAAACTAGATAATACAAACCAATATGTATTTACATCTTGGCAGTAATTAAGTCAATAGCAATGATTCAATGTACGTCCGTAATACCTCAACTGTGCAATTGATAAGTACTTTAAGAACGATCCATATACTCGTGTAAAATCCTGGTAAAAGTATTGGATGAAAAACAAGCTATTCACAATGGACCATTTTGGCCAATATTCATTACATACTACAAGTAGGTGGAGTAAGTCATTATTACTGTGCTAATTACAGAAATGAGGTATTGTGTCATTCGGGAGTAGCTTATAGACTGGAATGATTAACTACGATTGCGTAATGTCTGGGTAGTGTGAACAACCAAAATTTGACGTTTCAGAAAAAACGTGGAGGTACCTTGTTTTATTTATTTCTCATGAAGGAAAATCTCCTTAAAAAGTAAACAATAACACAGCTAAATAAGTGTACCTGCACTCCTATTTTTACGCCAAAAAGTTGGAAGGAATGTGTGGCATCTGATGCCATCTGTACCAATCATGCACAGCTGTCCATTAGCGGAATCGATTGTTACTCATAAATAAATAATGAAACTGCATGAAATAGAAATAAGCCACACATGTCGATGACGTAACCATTCTTGTGTTTGTGTGTGTGTGTGTGTGTGTTTTTTTGTCTGTTTCCCTTTTTTTAACTGGTTCACCCCAATTCTGATACACAACACCTTGAATCGAAAACCATGGTATTTAACATAAAGAAGAATATATCTCAAAGATGAAAACGAAAATAACCACACTTAAATATAGACAACTGCTGCCCGTCCTACCTTTGATCCCGCTAGAGGAAATGATAGTAAAGCACCCAGTTTCCAATACAGTGCTCGAGATATTGCATCTCATACCAAGCTCAAGTTCAGACAGCCTGGCCAAGGCACAACATCTGAGATTGGAAACAGAGACGAGCTGATTGAAGAGTTGAAAAGAGCAGAAAGCGAATACTATGAGGAGAAAGAAGGCGGTGTATCAAACATTCACAACAGACTACTTGAGGACACTCAACAGGATGAACAAAAGAAGCGGTTAATGGAAGAAGCAGAAAGATTAGCTAAACAAGACAAAGAAGATAGCGATGAGGAAAGTGATGGAGGCGGGAGTAGCAGGTATGAATTAGACTGACTCGGGTAGACACACACCAGTAACAACATTTTATTTATTTAATAGCGATGACTCGGATGATTCGGATGACGACGACGATGACGACGATAATGCAGCTGAACTGCTAGCAACGTTGCAACGTATCAGAAAAGAGCGTGCTGATGAAAAAGAACGCCAAGAGCGAGAGACTCAGGAAGAGGAGGAGCGAGAAAAGGAAGAAGAGGCTATGAAGGGCAACCCACTTTTACAAATTGGTAACGAAAAGCGTGACTTTAGTGTCAAGAGAAGGTAAATGGGAAAACCAAGAGCCAAGTGCTCTTGGTAAATATACCTAAAGTAGAAGTGGAATCCACCGCTGACTTTTTGCATGCATTTATTCAATTAGATGGGACGATGATGTTATCTTCAAGAATCAAGCAAGAGGAATTGACGATAAACCCAAGAAGAGATTTGTAAACGATATGCTTCGTTCTGATTTCCACAGACGATTCCTTCATAAATATATTCAATAAGTCCATTCGCCCACTACGTCACACTCACACAAACTTGGCATTTTCCACTCTTTTTTGTGTTTGCTGCGGTACAAAGTGTATAAGAAATGCTGCGGTTTGATATCACATACATTCAAATTTTATTACAAATAAACTGTACATTCAAAAGTTGTATAAATAGATACTCTTTTTGTGTATTTGTGTATGTTTTCTGATAATTTAATAATAATAATGTCTGTTTGTGATGTAACAATACATCTTTTACCAGAGTTTGGCTGGACAATCAGTAACCAACTCGTTTATGGTCCTGGATCTGTGTTTCAAGGTTGTTTATTCCTACTAAAGTTGATATAAAATAGTCTAACCCAGCCTAATCTAACACAGGCTCTGTAAAACTAAGCCTTACTCAAACCATTGAGATAGAGAGAGTAAGATTGGCTTTTCATGCAAGCGAAACTATTCCTTACTATGAAGTTGGGCCTGGTTTGATTCGGGCAACAAAGAAGGCTATGTTTGGTGCCCAAAGCTATCTTTGGGATAGCAAGAACCAATGTGTTCTTTTTGACCAGCCAGAATACAGCTATCCTTTTATTGTTCAGATACCATTAATACAGTTTCCGCCATCCTTTCAAAACAAAGTCTACATTGTTCACTATCAATTAATCGCAATTGTTGACACGAAAAATCACGGTAGAATTCAAGCGAGCAAACCTTTAAAATACATGCCATTTATTGAAACAAACTTGCTTAAAAGCCCTGTCTTTATCACAGAGAAAAATAGTGACTTGGAAGCCAGTGTATGTCTTTACGCAAACAAGTATACCCCAGGCGACAAGGTCAGATTTCACCTGTCTGTGAATAATATCTCCAAAAGAAAAGGATCAAATTTTATTACTGTTAACCTTTTAATGAAACAAGTCGTGCATATTTCTGCATTTGACGACATTCCAGATTTCACCACCGTTGTTGCATCAACCTCAACCAAACTGTTATTGATAGAAACAGAGCAAGCTAATCATTATACGAGCGAAGCAGACTTGTCACTTCCACTTGATGCTGATATTACACCGACACTTGATTACGGAAAATTGGCGTCCATATCCTACTTTTTACATATCAATATCGAGAAGAACGGTAAACTAGGTGGTATTCTAAACTATAAGCTCCAATTGAAGGACATTCCTATTACAATCGGTACTCTGGGAAATGGCATCAGATCATCAGACGAGATAAAGGTTTACTCTGATATCGAAACTAATGCAGAGCTATCTCCAAAATTCTTAAAGGCGGTTGAATATGAAGATGCTCTTCCAGTGTATGAAGCGAGTCGCCTGCCATCCTATAAATTTGTTCTTGAATCCACGTAATTCAATGTGATTCTTTTAATTATTATGCTTGTACTCTATTTATTTTATTGCCATTCTTGCCTTCTTTAGAAATATATTTATGAAAAAAAATTGTTTGTCATCAAAAATAAAGGATTGCTATATGAATAGTTATAGTTGTTATGACTCCTTTAGAGGTCGATTTTATTTAGTCGAGTCTCTAGATCTCCATTCATGCCTAAATAAACAAGTTAGGATAGGGCTATTGTTTATGAGCCATAATAACCGCAATATTGACTGCACTCTGTCATTTTTCCACTTTAGTACTTTTTTCTTTTCAATCCTATTGTACACATACACATGGTATCATATTAGATTCACTGACTCAATCCTATAACTGTGAAGGTACACCTTCTCATCTACACTAGTGGGTATTTTTAAAGTCACAAGCAAGATGGGCTTGCCAATAATAATAAAAAAGTAAACACAATACTGTTACAGGGATCGATGTACAAACATCATTACTTAAATTATACTAAAGCATTGTCATA
>VCJM01001002.1:37287-54618 GCA_024139495.1 Backusella sp. ASU-2019c | reverse complement strand
AAAAAAAAAAAAAAAAAAAAAAAAAAAAAAAAAAAAAAAAAAAAAAAAAAAAAAAAACAAGAAAAAAAAAAGTTTATTTAATTCTTGCATTAGGAGATGCAATGACTCTTGCTACTGCAGTTAAAATGGTTGATCAAACACTTCAAACATATGAGCATGAAGCTGAGTTGGTTACTACTGCCAATGGTTGGACAACACGTTTATAAATAAGAATGTAAATACTACTTTATATTATGCGGTTTTATTACCAATTTTTTCTACCTTTTTTTTGTACAGCTTCTCTCTTCTTTTTTTTTTTATATATTTTGTTTTATGAAATAACCCGAAGGAATTCAATATTAAGGAAATAACAAAGCACTTACGCAGATTTTATAACATATTTTAAGTCGTTTTCGTAGTAAATATATATTTTTCGAAAAAAAAAAAAGACAGATTTATATTTTAGGACGTTGCCTTAGAGTTTAGTAAAAAGCGACACAATCGGAGTTAACGGTTCGAGTACCAGAAATAAAATATTATTATGGAATGAAAATATATAAAAAAATACAATAAAAATGAATCAATGGGGGGGGGAATAATCAATACAGATAAAAGGTAGCAGTCAAGGAAGAATTACACGTATATAGAACATAGAAAAGAAAATAAACCGGGTTAGTTTACAAGCTTATAAATAAAATGACAAAGCTATACTTACCGTCGGATTGAGAAGCTGTCATTTTCTTCGTGACGCGCTGTATACAGCTCTACATATATAAGCAATGATTTAGTTTAATATTTATAATTTTATAATCAGTAGCCACTTACCCTTCCATTCCATACAAACTAATAATTTTTTCGAATCCTAATTCGTAGGAACTCTGGTGGAAGGAGCTGTGTGGGCAATGGCCAATGGTAGAGGTTGATTTCTTTTTCTTCTTTTTCTTCTTCTTATGAACCACCTGGAGGCAATAGAGAAAGCGCTGGAGATAAACTGGGTGGTGCATGATAGATACGATGAGTGTTGAAAAGATGCAGAATACAGTTTTTGAGTTGAAAAAAATCGAGTTTATATACCTTTTTTTTCTACCTGTTCTTTTGCTGTCTTAGTTGGAAAATGCGAATCACTCAAGTTAGTAACTTGTCGTGGGAAATGTTTAAAAAGGAGTAGCGGAAGCATCAAGAGTCTGGAACTATTTATCAAAACAATTAAAATAAACCTGTAAGCATTGCTTTGTTATTTTTTTTATTTATTAAAATTATATCATCATTTTGAATTTCTAAAATGTTGTCAAATGCCATGACGAATACCCCATTAAATATTTCCATAAATATCAAATGTTGTAAGGAAATTGTGAATTCTTTTTTGGTAATAATCAAGTAAATCTAAAGATATTCAATGAATATAACTCAATTAAATGCTTTTGAAAGCATATAAAATACAAAAATCTTGTCGATTGTAGCACTACAATTCAAAGGCACAGGAATACAAAACCAGCTTTAAGAATATACTTTTATAGAATCCCATCAATCGGATCTAATAGTATTTGCATGAAAAATAACATTCTAACTGCTCTTTTCATATAAACAAACAACAATTTTCATGTCAACAAATACATACAGTTACAATAAATGAACAAGTTTGCTTCTCTTTTAGAATTGGGCAGAACACTATTGCAAACAACTGTCGTGGCCGTCAGGGTTATTCTAGAAACTCCCCTATATCGGACTATACGTTCAAAAGTAATGGCAATTTCACTTTGATACAGAGAGCGACAATCATCGACTATGCCAGCAAGAATCCTGATCAATTCCAAAATGTAGTAGCTTTGTGGGGCGAAACAAGAATTTAGCAAGACTCAGTTCGGATCTATCCTATCTTTCGAAGCTTGGAGCAGGAAGAAAAAAACAGTAGAGCTCAGTCTATACCTAAATTGGAAAACTATTTGTATTCATGTGTCAAAACACCTTTGAGAACCAATAAAGTACCCGTTTATTTTTAATCGATATAAAAAACCTGCGTTCAACCACCACTTTTTACACAAAACGCAGGTTATTATTAGAGCTTAGGAATCTGGCCCGGGTTTTTTCCCACGCCCTCAAGTTGACAGATGATAAAGCGTCAGAAATTTCAGACAGGTGGCTTTCAAGGTTTAATAAGAAGTTCAACTTATTAGTTTTAAGATGCATGGAGAAGCAGGCTAAATGGATCTTGTTGATGAAAACTTTATACAAAAAAAAATTCACATTATTTTACTATATTTAATCGTAGAATAAAGGCTATAGACAGACAACCTGCTGTAATGCTGGACAATGCGTCATGTCGCACAAGTTACGAGAAATGCTATATTTAATCTTGTTATGTGTTATAATGTGATAGCAACATATTTATATATATTGACCCTTCCTCGGAATGAATCTATGATCTATTCTTGTTTAGAACCATCTGTTCTCCAACAACGGCAAATAGAAATTTATTTGAAAACAAGTTGTAGGCTGCACGGTTATTGTGAAAATGTTTTATATAAAATATTATATCTCAAAGAAGGACATATAAAATGTAGTATAGTCGGTTTTATATTCCTGTTGTTACAGAAAAGAAGAGTTACACCTGGTTTTTTAATTATCAAAAATAAAAATAGTGAATGGTGTAACGGAGATAATCAAATATGAAAAGCAGGACCTAAAAACAATCTATCCGTGAGTTTGTTGATGCTCAGAGCACTCCCATCCCATCACAACTACCATACTTGTATATTTCATCACAATCTAGAAATGGCGGAAATAGTGTGCCGGTGTTTATTATTTTAAAACAAATATCCATCATCACCGATCAATATTTTCAAAGAGCTATTTCTCGTTTTTTCCCTTGTTCTTTTTTTCAATCACTCATGGATCACAAAACAGACATTATTGACAAACGCTACCTATCAGCGGCTTTAAACCCTGGTTTTGGAGAGTGGAAAGTAAATTTCAATCAAATCCAAAAAAAACCTCCAAGTTTTACTAACATTCGGTTTGAAAAGGATGGCTTCAGACAATTAGCAGAGGAGCACTCTATTCTTAGGAGAGATGCAATGAATTATGCGTATTATTTAATTTGTACTTGGCTGGAGAGACCAATTGAGTCAAGAGGAAATATGCCAGATATAACTGAACCAACGTTCTGGGCACATTGTTACCGTCTGGTTGGTCGTCCTGATCCTGGCAGAGAAAGACAAGCTTCTATAGTAAGTATCTTTTAGTGTATCATACAAAAGAATAAAACATAAGCTTTATATAATTGCGAACACAATCTTCATCTTAGAATTGTTCTCAATTTATGAAAGATACGTTTACAGCCTTTGACCTCTTAAGAACAAAAATAGCTGAAACCGAAGCAGAGAGAGCTCAGGTACAACAGGTGCGTGCTGCTTTAGAAGAAAGAAATAGAAGGACAAGGAGAACAACTGCATCAAATTTACCATTGAGAGGTATCGCTACTATATTTGATAGTTCTGTATATTCAAGAGCATACATATTTATACTTATATCTTAGTTGATCTCTACAATATACCTTCAATGCATTCACTACACTCATTGTTTGGAGAGACATATGCTAACGATATCATATCAGGCAAACCAAATTAACATAATAAGTGCATCTCTCATCTAAATATTTACATGTCTTTCTTTTTTCAGATGTCAAGTCGCACCTAACAGGAAATATATTTATATATTTGAAGCGAGTATTTCGCGGTTTTTTTAACAAATATAAGAAGGACCATGGAGCTAAAATGAATGTTGGAGAGTTAGGTATGTATTATATAGCACAATTATTGAGAATTTTCTTTAGCAATATAAATGTATTAATAGTATTTTAAAATATATTAGCCGATGATGCAGTAAAGAATATCAAAGACAGAAAAACGCTTCCTTTGTCTGATATTTCCTACTCAAGATATAAAGGGTCATACCAAATTTTAAATGCCTTCTACATGTAAATATATACCTGCTTATTCATTTTTAAAAATTACTAACACTTGTATTTATATATTAGAAAGCAATACAATCGATTTATAGGATATTTTCCTGAAACACCGGTGTCAGAAATCCAGGACTATACCTTTCTGAACCCAAAGAGTACAAAGCAAAAGAGATGCCAGGATTTAATCTGCTATGTTGCAGATCTTTTGCGCAATTGTGATGAGGAAGAACTGGAATTGAAAAGATGGACCTTGATTCCCACCCCAACACATGCTATTGGTAAGGTTATAGAGCAACCAAACATCGCGCCCATTAATGGAGTAATAATTTTTTGTTACAAAAATTAGCGATAATCCTATTGATTTATTTAAATTCATTGTTTTAGAGAGGCTTTCATATGATGAAGATAGAAGAATTTACAAGAAACTACAGAGATGTTGAATGGAAAGAACAATTATGGGAGACCATTTTTGATATTGGAAGCATGCGTTCCCAATTGTTTCGAGGTAGATATATACATATTTAAATAAAAAATAGACACTGGCTTATTTATATAATTAGAACAAAATACAGTACAACAAAACGCAAACATCCGTCATATACTAGCATATGGGTTCAGAATAGATGGTACGATGATTTCGACTCATTTTAATAAGAGATCAGTCGATAGAATAGGTACTGATTATAACTTTACTCATGTGACATATCTAACTCTTTTGAATTCAGAAACAATTGCAGAAAATTTTGATGCTCTGAGATATATACCCAGAAGACCTCAAATTGGAAATCTAGACAATTGCTTTATGGAGCTTTACAAGGAGCCTCAAGGTCTAGCCATGCCACTTAGGAATGTTGGTGTTGATCCTGGTAAGCAATAACAACTATTTTGTGCTGTTTTATTTTTCACTACACTAAAATAATTTAATTCTCAGGCTTGCGATCTTTTGTAACAATAACCGACACCAGTGCTGAAAACTTGAGAACAAAAGAGCAAAGAAGCAGACATATATGGTCCATAAGCAATGCAGAATATCAGTAATGTTTAGATTTTTTTATTTTATTTTCCAAGTGTTGGCCTCATATACTAACATTTTGTCTTACGGAGCGGTCAGGCGCAAAATGGGCGCAACAAAGGGAGCTAATGATAAGAGAGGAAGAGAACATGCAGGAGATTTACGATCAAATCCCAACACAAAAGGTGCATACAGTAGCCGGCATTGCTAATTATATTGTGGTATTATCGCAAGTGACTACTCGGTAAATAATGAAATAATCCCAACATAAACATATTCAATATTAAACTTAATTCTTTGTTAGAATCCATACATTTAACAGCACATATCAGCACAGAGAAACAAAAGCCAACTTATATAGTGCAAAGCAAATTGCTTTGGATTATGTTTGTAATACAATTGTAGGGAAATACCCGTATAACACAAGACCAAAGATAATGTTACCACACAAAACTACCAAAACCCAAAGAAAAACATACAACAGAATGTTTAAACAACAAAATAACAATGATATCAACTATGATGGGAGCAAAGTTGTCGTGGCATATGGGGATGCCAGTGTCAGATCAAATATGCCAGGTCATCCTTCACTCCCTCAAAAGGTAACTGTACTTACATATAACTTAATAAATATGATCACTTATTTTTTTTAAAAAAACAGGCTTTGCAAAGAAAACTGGCTCGCATTGCAAATGTAATTCGAGTTGATGAATATCGTACATCAGTTAGATGTTCCGTTTGTCACCAACCTCTATACAATTTATACCATGATGAGCAGTTTAAAAAATGCGAGCATAAGTAACTGAAAAAATTATGTTTAAAAAAAAAGTAGTTTATTAATTTATTTATTTTTTTTTAAAAAAAAGAAAAAGAAGGAAGCATGGTCCTCGGCCAACAGAAGAAGGGGATCAGCCGGAGTCATCGTCTGCAGCAGCATCGAGACCAACAGAGGAAGAAGATCAGCCAGAGTCATCGTCTGCAGCAGCACCAGGAAAAAGAAGACAAAGAAAGAAGAAGAAAGCTTGCCTTGACGAAGATTATAATTTTCTTCACTTTACAGAGAATTGCGAAGATAGACAAGACCAGGGGTATCACCAGGAGATTTACCCCATCAAAATCTGTACAACATGTGGAACGGAGAAGCCTTTTCGTTGGAACAGGGACAATAATGCGGTCATAAATATTCGGAACATTATGGAAAAATATATAGAAAGTGGAGGGAACCTTGCCTCCAGACCAGCATATTTGAAACGTGGAAATTGATTCCGTTTTTTACTTTTTTTTTGTCCCCAGTGTTTTTTTTTACTATATATGTTAACCCCTTTTTTTTATTTCATTACCCTTTGATATCATATAAATTTATATTAAAATATTTCTTATAAAGCTAAAGTCAAATAATCAGATATTGAGACTATAACTCAACTATCTTTTTCCGGGTCAGCAGGTAGACAATCAAAAGAAAGAAGTGAGAAAACGGAAATAATAGCAGTCATCAATTCCAAAACGTGCATCTCTTTCATTGCTGTCTTTTTAAATTGATATCGCTTTTACTTCTTTGTATATATATATTACCCGAGTGTTGCTATATTTCAAGTGTACATCATAAAATGCTGCAATTTTTTTACTCGTTGCCTAATGTTGTCTTCTTTCATGATAACTTTATGGCTATATATTTTATAATACTAATTTTATGAAATTATGTTGACGATACTTTTTTATCTTTGTTGTTATTATGTCAACATTACCAAAAAAAAAAAGAGCCGCTAAAAGTAAGCAACAGCCCGTTAAGAAGCACAAGAAGGAAGAGCAAAAGAAAAGAGCCGCTAAAAATAAGGAGCAGCAGCCCGCTAAGAAACAGAAGAAGGAAGAGCCAAAAAGATACCTGTATAATGTCCAAGGAGCTGTGATGAAGATAACAGAAAAAGAGACTGAGTCATGGAGCAAAGAAAAAGGATGGAATATTAAGAAGCTCTATGACAAGAAGTAGGTAGGATCACTTTTATCATCAATCATTGTTCTATCTATAATATCTTATGGTTCAACAAGATACTTATGATAGAAAAAGACACTCTTTTTATTTTGCAGTTCTCTCTCTCTCTCTCTCTCTCTCTCGCTTCTCTCGTCTCTTGTCATATCAGTATTATTACAAATGATTTATATGCATGTATAAAGATATAAAGCATCGATACATCACAATTTATCAGTATTTGAATTCAAAATTGTAAAACTGGTTTATATTTGGGTATATACTTGCAGTAGCATCAAAAGCGGGATCATTTTTCAAAACAAACAATAATTTTTTAAAAAACAAATCCTGTTGTATAATAATAACTAAAATCTAATTTTATTCCATCATTTGAACATCCTGTAAAGTCTCTTTATATATTTATAAAGATGTTAATCACTTTCTTTTTCTTTAATACATGAGCCAATGCTTTACTTTTATGAATCATTTATAGAGTGTATATATAACTGAGACGATCACAAAATATCAGTTTTTATTATTATGTTTGGATATTCTACTATGACAACATTGTTCAAGAAAATACAACTTGATAACAGTCGACCTTGAGTCTCTGATATGACTACGGAAAAATAAACTATTCATCTGCTGGCACTGGGTCAATATAAACACCTCCATAGTTAATCAACCTGTCTTGTATGAGCAAACTGTTATTTAATGGAGGGGGAGGAGCAGGCGCATACTAGATATATAAACAATAAATGTTTAGGACTTAAATGAAAACAGCACTTCAAAATACCTCATCATCGTTCCCAGAACTAAAGCAACAGCAGAACTTTTGAAAAAACTCTTTTAGCATGTGTAGTGACTTGACAGTGAAAAGAGGTGTCTGATTGTTGAATTTCTGTATTCTCTGGAAGCATAAATATATATTCAATTTTGAAACATATGACGAGATCATTTAAAGATACAACATGTAAAAAGCTTGTTATATTATAAAATCATATGCAGCGATCAAAATAAAAATAAGATGTTTTTTTTATTAGCAGATGTGATATTAAAAAAAAAGTGAGAAAACCACCTCCCAAGCCCTTCGGTAAACTATATTTCCGGGTATTTAAACACCGACTGTGTCGCTTTTTACTAAACTCTGAGGGAAATTTATTTCAGGAGCATTGCTGTCAAATTATTGATTCTAGACTTTTTTTTTCACTTTGCCTTTTTTTTATTTTTTTTTGAAGAAAAACAGTGCTATTGCTACTATTTGTATTAGTATTATTACTATTACTGCTTTCTTTGGTTATTATCAAATAAAAATAAAAAAATAGTATTTTTTAAAGGAGAAGGAAATAGGAAAATCAAAGGATTTTCATTTTATTTTAAAACGCTTAAATTAAAAAAAGAAAAAAATACATATTAAATGCTTGGTCTTTTAATAAAAGATTAGTCTTATATATCCTTATCGAAATAGCGTAAACAAGGAGGAACATTTTAAATAAATTTTTATTAGGATCGCCAAAGATGTGTTTTTTGGTGCGAATTGAAATTACTGTAATCCGGGTTTTCAATGACAAAAAATTCATGCACACTGTGTATTCCAAATCAGCAGTGCTTTTCACAATACCAAAGTTAAGTTGACAAAAATAAGACCGAACAATAAATGACGTAATAAAAGTACAAAGCCCATTAGCGTTGAAAAGATTACAAATGTCCTTTTGTTTTTATACAAAATAAAGTAGACGTTTAGAAAAAAGAAAAAGGCAATGCATTTTTACCTTTAAAGAAATGAAAAAAGTACTATTTTCCATATTTGGATTAGCTCCAGAATTATGGCTACACAACACATGTGGCCCCCAGCGAAAAGGAAAAAACAAACAGGTTTTTTTTTTTTTAAAAAAAAAAGCAAAAAGTTAGTTTATCTTAATAACGTCATATACGTTTCTTGATAAGAGCATATTATTAAAACACTAATGCTGCTGTCATGACTACTGCAAAAAGTAGCACTCTACAAAAGTCAAGAGATGTAATCGCTGAAAGATGGTTTTTATGTACTAAACTCTTTTCTGCTGGTAAGATCTTATTGTAACGAATGAAAATAGTTTGTGCTGCAGCTGTTTCAGATCAACAACAGTACAAGAGACATAAAAGGAGATAATACAAAAAAAAAAAAGTATATATAAAAGCTTTTTTTTCTCTTTCTTTTTTGTCTATTCTCTTTCGCGCATTTTTCCCCCTTTCGTCATGGCTACATTAGAAAGACAAAAACCATCAGCATCAAGCGCCATTGTAAGAATCTTGTTTATTTTATTTTAGTATTCATGTAAAATTCATTCCAACCTTCTATATAGTCGTTTGAAGAAGAAGATTTAGAAGAAGAGACCTACTCTATCGAAAGCAATGTAAAGGAAGAAGAGGAATCGATACTTGTGGAGCTATCGAATGAGCCAGTGGAATACGACGATAATAATAAGAATGATACCCTTTCTGATACACCAATAGTAGATGATGAACCAATAGAGAACTGTTTAGCGCCAGAGGTAAGAATGAAAAAAAGAAAAAGAAAAAGAAAAAGAAAAAGAGAAAGTTTGCTAAATTCATGTATTTACAAAAGGTTGTTCAATCATTACATTCAGTAAAATATGTTTGTCTTAATGTGCTCGATACACTTCTTCAGCAAGTCGTCAAAGACTTACCAATAGCACAAAAAGAAAGACGACTATCTGATTCTTCTGTGGACGGTAGTAATAATTTATTAGGTTCTATTACACAAAATACGAATTTATTATTATTGGCCAGCTCATCTCAGCCAGCAACCACAATGATTCGTAGCCATTCAACACCTTCGACAAGCATATCTCATGTTCATCGTGTATTGGATTCAAGCCAAGAGCTTTTATTCAATGCAGGTCATGATTACACATTGTGTTGTTCTTTAGCTACATTACTAAGCGACGTATACAGAATGCTAGAACATTGTCAATACCAGCAGGAGGCAATAGAAGAAAATGTTGTTATTGCGCAGGAAAAGTACAAGAATACTAGTTTAGAGGATCTTTTCGACACGATAACGCAGCTAAGGCATGAAAGGATAGCGGGGTTAACAAAACTGGTTAATTCCAACGCTTCAGCAAAAGTGATTCAGTTGTGGAACGAGATGGATGAATTAATGGACATTGTCAGTCGCTTAGCAATACAGCAGCAGCCTCCTACATATAATGAGCTGCATAGCAACAACAACAACACGCTACCACCACCACCTGCTTACGAATTTGAAAAGGAAAATAAACAATCCATGTCGGACGAGAAAATATCCTTCTCTTCATGCCCGAAATCGGACTTGAACGAACTTATTTCTGCTATCGATCATTTAGCCGCTGTTGCTCCTCGTTTGAACAATCAGCGTGCCGCATTAACAGACAGACAAGTCGACGAGTTGGCTGCTTCTACCTTGGGGAAGACTGTTGAACGGTTATCCAGAGGAAGATTAGAGGATCAGCGTGCTCCTTTACCGGCAGTCATTTCTAAGCATGAAATGCTACATGGCCTTATTCATCAAATACATACTTCTGCTTCCAGATCCTTGGATAATCAACGGGTTGTACCAACCATCGAACTCCAAAGAAAAATGGATTTGGCTTCCATCCATGGTCTACTTGATCGTCTTGACAGAGGGAGATTAATGAATCAGGTAAATCAACTCCCCTATCTTTCTCTCCGTCTTCTCCTCTTTCCCCCCTTTTCGTTATTAAATTATTGTTATTATTTTTAAATTATTTCTAAATTATTTATTTATTTATGTATTATTTTAGGATTCTCTATCTCCTGAACAATTACGACTAAATGATCTCATGCTAACTAGAGACTTGCTGGTCAAGTCACTAAATAGACCTGCTTATCATCGTCAAAGATATAGTATGCCCGCTAATACAAAAGAAAGTCATCTGCTTACAAATGGTTTGTTCTGTACTGAACGTGTTGAATGCGATCAGTCTGAACTCAACAACAATAATCGTGAGGATCTGCATCAATTGCTGGATCATGTATATAAATCGAAACCACAGTTTGATAATCAAAGAGCCACTTTTAATGTGAATTCACAATAATTATATCATATCATCATCTTTATTATTTACCTATTTATTTATTCCTTTATTATAACTATTAATAAAAAGATAAAAAGTTTATTTCTCAAGTACTTTTGCTTATGCAAGGAATACGTCTTGTTTTTCTTTATAATGATAGTCTATTATTGCCACACGCAGCAAAAATGCACGCATGATATGTCACTATACAGACAATTATTGTCAAAAATAACAACAAAAGGAGACTTTTTGTCTTTGTTTCTTTTTATTGAGACTACATTGCTTTGCCCAATTCTTGTATTGACATCACAGGACCGAGTCATTACAATACGTATAGTTGAATTAACCCCCCTCTCTCTCTCTCTCTCCCCGGCCCATCACAGACTACAGGATTAGCTAGTCAAAAGCTGCTTGAGAAATCTTTTTGTCCAATCATGTAAAAGTAGTCGCAAAAGTTCTTAAAGTTAAAAACAGGCTTTGTCATCTCACCTTTCTTCACGGATATCGTTACATGCACTTGATTCGAGAGTACTACACTTTTCACTACAAGTTAACTTTGAGTGACGTCAATGCAATATCTAAGCCTGAATTTCTTAAATGCATGTTTTATTTCCATTATGATTTTATATCACTTGTTGCCTGTGGTTGGGATGCATGCCTTTGATCGGTATCATGCCAAAGTTGTTATTATCTTTGGCCAGACGGAAATGCCATTTGGGGCACACCTTTCCGAAAAAACAGAGAACAGCAGGTTGATAAATGTCAATTAAATTGTTTAGTCTTGCTTGGCCTTCCATGAGCATTTCCGTGGCTATATATTTTTCACTTTGAGTGGCGTATTTAACATAATTAGGTGGATATCTGTGTCGCTTCTAAAGACCGTATCGCCAGCAGCGATACCTTAGTAAGAGAAATAAAAATAAGAATTGGAAACTATTAAGATGAATGCATAAAACAAAGTATGGTAATGCAAAACTGTTATCGTATACATATAAGCAGGTTTTTTATTGTTTTATTTTATTTGGCATATCTGTAAAGATGATGGTCAAGGATATGTTAATCGGTTGAGCATGAAAGGGAAGTCCAGAATTATCGCATGGAAGCATCAGATGGAATATGACTTGATTATGCCTTGGATACATTTTATTGATCCTCGAGAGAAATTAGACTATGAGGATAAAGTATGTTTTTGAACTTACCAATAGAAGAATTCAACCACGTCTTAAAACAAAACAATCTCGTTGAACATCTTGTTTAAAAAGAAGGCAATACAAGATTGATTCTTTTTAAAACAAGCCGACTCAGTTAGCCGCGTTAAGAGCCAGGATCTCGCCAAAGCCCACAAAGATTGCTCACAACCATATATCGATATACGTTACAAAGACCTGCTGTATAACGGTATTGAGTCAAAGTGAGAGAATCACTCGGTCCAGTTGTGATGGCATGGAGTATGAAGAAGAAGAAGAAGGAATTTTTTTATTTATTTATTTATTTGCGTGATTTTGAATTATCCATGGTCATAAGGTGACATCGTCGTCATTTATTTTGGGAGAACAGACCAAGTTTTTGTTTTCGTTTTATTTTATAAGCTAGTTAAACACGTATGCTCCCAACAGAATATAAAGACTATAAACTTGAAAAACCTGAAGAAGGAACAAGAAACTATTTTCATGAATATCCAGCCTGTCAATGGTCGTTCGCGGATTATCTTGATATATTGTATATTGTTGTTGTATATAAATAGATCAAGTTTATCTCATACTAATAAGGACAAGAGCGATGCTTTGATTGTTTTATGCAGCGTGACTTTATTTCCCAGAATAATGAGGGCATGATTCATTATTCAAGTACAATAAAAGGAAACTTGTTTCTCTCTTTTTTTTTCTCTTTCTTTCACTCACTTTACAATGATTCATAAAAAACGTACTTGTCTAAGCTCAGTCCAAATGCGACATGATCTTTGCGAGGGAGTCTTGTGGTCATGATGAAGTGATTGAATATGGTGTCTCAGAAGCAGGAAGGAATTATTTAAGATATGTATGGGCGTTTTTGAATGAGATGGAGCTGAACCAAACAGGAGACAATGGTCGCCAAGTTGTTGACAAGTGCGACAAGGTCTGGTTGATGGGAGAGTTGAATGAGTTGGAGGCGTTTAAGAGTTTACTCCGCCGAAGACGACGCCGTGTCATAAAAAGCTGTCTCCAGTTGATTGAACAAGAGGATCCTGAATTTACTATCTGCTTAGATCTAGACTATGAGTTTATTCAGCAGCTTACAGATATAATCAACAACGTCCATTACTCAGGCTTATTCTTATCTGGAGATACCCTGCTTGATCGATCTATTCTCGTGTTACCGATAGCAAGAGCTGGTACATTATCTTTTGATTCTCCTTTAACAAATCTTCTTTGTGTGGAAGTAACGCCATCTTTTACTCTTATGTTCTCTAGCTCCAATTCCGCTTGAGCTGCTTGGACTACCTTCTTCAGACATTGTAATTCATTGTTAATATTGTTTGTAAAGCAAAATATATAGTGATAATAATAAATGGATCAAAATACCCATTGAATGAATTCTGTAACAAGATGGACATTCTGCCACTCATATAACTTTGAACACAAGTAACTGACGTGCCTCGGCACGTGACATAATAGTCACGTGTTTATAGGCTTTCGTGGCCGTTTTTGTTCTCCTTGAACAACCAACAGTTTGTATCACATCGAAAAACCAGTAGCAACATCTTTTCTTTCAATTGAGCGCTGTTTTCTTTTTTTTTTCTCCCTTTTTTTTTAAAAAAAACAAAACAAAATAAAAAATAGACTTAAAAAAAAGAAATAAAATAATACAAATAAATACAATGCCTGAAGCAACCTTGTAAGTTATAAACAAGTGTCAAGTCAGGACTTGAATAAAAGATTAACCTTTTGCCTTTTTTTTTTTTTTTCGTGTGTAATAAAGATATCCTTTAGGTAACAACACAACGAGATCGTGTTATTCAAGTAAACACTAATCGCCTTACTTAGAAAACTATACATTTGGAACCAAAGATGCACAGCCTGAGGAAGATCCCTCTGTAGCAGCACGCTTAAGGCGACTCGAAAGTGACTTTGCAGAACATGGCATCAGACGTTCTGTAGAAGCAGTATTGGTTGTTCATCAACATAATCATCCACATGTTCTCATGTTGCAAATTGCCAATGCCTTTTTTAAACTGTAAATAGACGCTCTTTTTTCTTATTGAAACCAGACTCACCCATTTTATTATATACATAGACCTGGACACTATTTAAAACCAGGAACTGACGAAAAAGAAGGATTGTTAGAAATATTGAACCAAAGACTTGGACCT
The DNA here is from genome assembly GCA_024139495.1 of Backusella sp. ASU-2019c. Lineage (NCBI taxonomy): Eukaryota > Fungi > Mucoromycota > Mucoromycetes > Mucorales > Backusellaceae > Backusella > Backusella sp. ASU-2019c. Next base: position 40,269 of record VCJM01001002.1, on the reverse strand, counting down.
GAAGATCAAAATGATTGGAATAAAGAACAGGATTGGGTTATTGGAGATAGTCTGTCTGTCTGGTGGAGACCACACTTTGAATCATACATGGTAAGTACGGGAGGCATAGTGTTATTCAAGCGATTGATACTTAGTCATATATAAAGTATCCATACATTCCTGCACACATTGAAGATCCCAAAGAAAAGAAGACATTATACTTTATTCATTTACCACCAGAAAGTAAGTTTCTATTTATTTATTTATAGTTACCATGATTATTCACTTCACTAATATCGAATGAATTAGAGGAACTCTATGTACCCAAAAACATGAAGTTGCTTGCAGTGCCTTTGTTTGAATTGTACGACAACTCAGCGCGCTATGGCGCTCAATTATCAACAATTGCACATTTGCTTAGCAGATACGACTTTGCTTTTGATAATACAGACACTAAATAATAATGCGGAGATATATTAAATATACATGGGTTTGAAGGAAAATACTTTTCTTTATTGAACAAAAAATAGTAATAAAAAGGCATAAATAAACAACAAGACTACTTGGATCATAGTAATAACAAGCCATCTTATTCCTCTTCTGCAGAAAGATTCACCTTGGGATTAAAGAATAATGAATTCTTACCCCAGAAAAAGTCCTACATAAACGAGTCAAAAAAAAGGGAATATTCATATAATATAATGGAACTCACCCTTCCCCTAAGGTTAATGTAATCGTATTTGACCCATTCTCTTGGGTGTTCCAAAGCATGTTGATGATGTTTCTCATAGAGATTATAAGCATTGACACCAGAAGCAAGCAATCTATGTGTAACATATTGGTTACCACGCACATTTTAGAATCATGGTTGATTGAAGATACTTACGCTGGAATGCACACAAACAATGTAATGTTCTTCCATGTCTTGGCAGAAGCTATTATATGAATTGGTGTTATCAATAAAGTACAAATACACAATCGATTGTGAGTTACCTCCAGCATGTTCCTTCACAGCAAGACGCTCGGCGGCAAAATTTGTGCTTGCTGAATTGGATTGATATCGAACACCAGCACGCTTAATTTGTCTAGAGACGTTGGATCCCAAAAGCTGACGAGAGAGCATCATAAATGAATTTGTTGAAATAAAAAAAAATAATAAAAATAAATATAGAAAGTGGAGAGAAAAAGGAATATTTAATGTATGGCCTTCTGTTAATGACATCAGCATAAAACTGAAACCATTTTAATGCTACTCTTCTTCAACACACGTGATGGATTAAATTTGTAAAAGATTATAAATTGCTGTGGTTTTATTTATAAAAAAGAATGCTTAAAATATAACATGATAATGGTTTGTATTTACAAGGTTATTTTCCTAAAACTGTATTAAATAATTTTGAGGCAAGTTTATCCAACGACTTTGAACGACGCAGCCGTTGGTCCTTTTCCACTACATCATTGGATACGACAAATCTATTATTATCCGATTGAATACGAGTGATCTCCAAAAGTCTGCATTGTGTTGATCCAGCTTCATAATACCATGCCATACCATGATAGGAAGCCACAATGGTGGTACCAGGAAGCTTGGATTGTTTATAAAGGGCAACGGTGGAGTCCCTTGTTATTGTGTCTTCCGCAGCATCTACTGATCCTTGCCTTTTTGATAGCATTTTCTGGAAATGAGCATCCAATTTAGTCTGATTATTTACGTCGAATGCTATCCATAGGGGCGGTTCGCTATTATTTTCATCTGTGGCGGTCATCGGGTTTCCTACAAAGGGTCGATAGCACCATACAAATGGTCTTTTACTAAGAATGTCGGCCTTCCGTGATAATTTGTTGGACACCTTTCGGGATAGACCCAGTGTTGGTTTCGTTGGCGATATTTCTATTGCACTCGGATGTATTGGTGCCATGGCCGGTGTTGTAGTGGACGAAGTTGTTGCTGACGATGATGATAATGAATGTTGTTGTGGTGATGATACCGATTTGGATGATTGGGATTGTCCCGTGCCACCAGTCAAGGTATCACTGAGCGATGTAAAAGAGGACGGAACCCGCTTAGTGCTGTAAACAGGCTCTTTTTTTGCGCTAGGTCCGAATATTGCAAAAGTGGATATGAGTTCATCCACTAGGGATTTCCTTCGTTGGACTAGTGCAGGTGCTTTCCTTATTGGAGAAACCATTGTCTCTGTATGACCTCGAGTATGCTTCTCTTGTGTCATCGTCGGCTCGGCAGCTTTTGCCATTGTAGCAACATTATGAGAGAGTGAAGCACCGGTGCCATGAGCTACATTCGATTTCTCAATCGTATCTCCCGCAGCAATATTAGGTAAAGTCTCGGGTGCACTGGTAGGTCTTGACTCGGGAAGCATATATCCTTGGTGAGAAAAGGGATATGTCATATTGTTAAAATCGGGAATCGGCATAGGTAAAAAATAAGGTTGCATCATGGGGGCTGCGTTTGGCATCATAAACGAGTTTGCATTTGGCAAAGGGGGAGGCATCGTCATTGGAAACCATCCAGAATTATCTTGGACACCTGTAGTACAAGGCGGTAAGACTGGTCCCATAATGGGTGGTAGGTGCGTCAGCGGATCCCTCATGGGGCCTTTAGGAGTATATACTGATTTTTGACGCAGGTTCCAGGCATTTTCGTTTATTAATCCATTAGACGTAGCATCTGCAAGGTTGCCTATTGTTTGGCGTCGTTTCAATCGTTTGTTGATCGTTTGTGTATTGGGTCTGAAATCACGCCCTTGTCTTGGGAAGCAATCACAGTCTTCATGAAAATGATGTCTTTGTTGATGATGCTGATATTCTTCTTCAGCATCAATGTCGTAGTAACGGCCTTCAGGGCCATAAAAATGTTGTGGACTGCGGTGATGGTACTGTCTTGGGTCAACTTTTTCTGATCTACCATAATAAAACATATCGTCCGGTTCATTTTGATTAGGATAGCCATCATACCATTGACCATCGGGAAAGTAATGTGTATTG